>JAJIYU010011500.1:0-15234 GCA_030144865.1 Tinospora cordifolia
TTAACCCAAAGATGGCTAGCTGAGTTGACGTGAAATTCAATTACCAGGGTTCAGACATGTGTCACACGAGGGTTAAACTCTCACCCTTGTCTACAATAATATTTTTACCCCCATCAAAGGGTTAGTAAATTAGCTATTCTAAATTTGACGAAGGTGATATTCAAGTCACATATAAAGTTTGAGCAGTGATTAATTTTAAAGTTCAAGTAAATTGGTACAAAAACACCTCATATGAAAGAAAAAATAAAGCCAAATTTAAGTACAAGGAGCTTTAGCTATGTATGTATAACACAAATGGAAAACGATGTGTTTGATTGAACTCTTTTTTGGCTTTTGGTGTGACCAAGCAAAGGATAATATTTTGGAGCCATTTAAGGTGTTAGGTGTAAATATGTGAAGTTGACATGCATAAGATAATTCTTTTTTTTTTTAAAGGAAAAAAAATTATAAAAATTAAGATATTTTTTTCTCTAGAATTTTCCAACATAATTTTTTTTTTCCTTTGAATATTGTAAAGACGAATTTTAAAATGTTGACAAGAAATAAATTAAAAAACTAAAAACTGAAAATTAAAAATACTATTAATAAGTATTAGTTCACAGACACTGAGCTTGTTCTTTTTAAATAAGCTTGTTCAAAAAATCTTTTGTTTTCGACACAATATTTTATGAGAAAAATTTCTATTACCCATAGATTATATTTTATGTAGTTTGGCACGGCCTGATGTCCTAATAAAAATTTTGAAGATAAAGATAAAAATTAAGCTCAATACATAATTCTTAATTACTATAATGTTATATTAACACCCAAAATAAATAAATAAATAAATAATATATATACATATATATAAGCATAAGAAATTATTATATATTATTAATTTATCTTAAATTATATGTTGATACAAATTTTAAAATAATTTAATGATGGTTGATAAGAAAGGAGATATCCACTGCATACTTTGAACTTTGTTTTTTTTGTTTGTTTTTTTTAAATTACTTTCGATCATAATTATTACTTCTACTTCTCAACATAGATCGCCAACATTTTCTTATTTACTTTATATTTCAAAAAATGTAGAGTATTAATCATGACTTCAAATTTTATTTTAAATCATATATAGAGTTTTCAAATATTTCTCTACATTTTATTTAATATCCAATGTCAAACTAAAGAATTAATCTCGTCAACTTAAAAATTAAAATTAAAAAAATTTCAAATATTCCCCTCAATCAAACTTTGATTCTCCTCTTAAACCAACCATTACACCACTTTTTTTTTTTTTTTTTTAATTTAGTTACTTTTAATCTTATACATGGGTAATGTATATTTCATTATATTTTGATGTAATTAATTTTAAAAAAAATCAAAAGAAAATGATGATGTAAAACACATCATCATAACATGATGATGTGTTTTATAGCACATTCTTGCTAGCTAATTATTATAACATGAATTACTAATATTAATGAATGTATCAAGTGGCTAATAAAATAAATTGTCCAAAAGGATTTTTAAGAGAATTGTACTTGGATAAGTTTGATCAAACAATACAACTTTCTATTGAAGTGGCAAACAAGCTTGATGACAAGTGTACTAATTAATATCAAATTCCAACCAACAACTAGTCATGAGTGAGTAGGATGAAAAATGAAAAAGGGGTGTTTGCCATTTTCTCTAGTAGTTGCCCTTTTTGTGGGAGGTGACCCTCTAACCCAAGGGAGTTTGATGGGTGACCTTTTGGTAGATAGCTTCGTTTCAAGGGAAAGCTTAAAGGGCATCATTAATTTAATTTTTATTGTAGTCATTTTTTTTTCTTTTATATAAATGTAGTAGTCATAATCATTAAATAATCCAGTATACTTTTTATAATATCTGTAAGCTTAAAGGTTGTGAATGTTATATTTATATGAAAAAAATATAATTATAATAATTAAATAAAATTTTAAGATTAATTTTATATCTTATTCACACCCATATATAATATTGCAAATAATTATATTTACAATAAGATTATTATTAGTACTTATGTTTTTCTCATTTTTGTCTTTTTCTTTTTTGTTATTATTATAGTGTTGATCTTATAAATGATTTATGCTTGCACTCAACTCTTGCTATGAAAAGATGGATTTTGATAGCTTACCTAAATATAAATAAATATATATATATAATTTTTATACTTAAAAAGTAAAATATTAAAATAAAATATTATTGATTGAAATAAAATGTTAGTAGCTCATCGATAACAACGTCGCTTTGGCCGAGTGGTTAAGGCGTGTGCCTGCTAAGTACATGGGGTTTCCCCGCGAGAGTTCGAATCTCTCAGGCGACGCGTATACGTTTTAATTTTTTCTATTTTTTTTTTGGCTTCTTTATCAGCATTGTTTGGATACAGGGAATAGATTATCTTGGATTTGTTTGTCCACTAAAAGTGTCCAGGGATTGCCACGTCAATTGCGTTTCGAAGTGCATGGCTCCCCGTCTTCCTCTGCATTTTCGCGCGTAAATGCATCCGTTGTCGTACATTTCTTCACATTCGCAGGGTTTTTTTTCCCGCCAGATCTCGTTTGCGGAATGCTTAGAAATTTAAAGTCCCAACGGCTTGTCATCAACTGTAATAACCGTCAATTCAACTGTCAACTAACCATATTACCCGACTTCAAGACTGAACAATTCAGCAACGATTATATTAGCTCCTTGTGCAAGAAATACCTCTTCAAGGAAGCTCTACGAGCCTTTGATTTCCTCCAAAATAATACAGATTTTCGGATAAGACCAAGCACTTACGGCCATTTGATCTTAGCCTGTTCATCCTTAAGATCTCTCAAACATGCAAGGAATGTCCACAGTCATCTTACGAGATCAATTTACAAGCCAGACATTATTCTTCAGAATCATGTTCTTAATATGTATGGAAAATGTGGGTCTCTCGAAGATGCACAGAAGGTTTTCGATGATATGTCTGAAAGAAATGCGGTTTCCTGGACATCATTGATTGCTGGGTATTCACAGAATCACCTTGAAAAGAATGCAATCGATTTGTATGTCCAGATGCGGAGTTTGGGTCTTTTTCCTGATCAGTTCACCTTTGGTAGTGTGATCAAAGCGTGCTCGGGCTTGAGAGATTTGGAGTTAGGAAAGCAATTACATGCTGATATTATCAAGTTCGAATCTGGGTTGGACCTTATTGGACAAAATGCCTTGGTTGCAATGTACACAAGACTTGGTCTAGTTGATGATGCCTGGACTGTGTTTGATCGGATGGTTAAGAAAGATTTGACCTCATGGGGTTCGATGATTAGTGGGTTTGCCCAGCAGGGGTTTGAGTCCAAGTCTTTGGAGCTTTTCAAGGAAATGAGCTCAATTGGTGTTCACAACCCAAATGAGTTTGTATTTGGGAGTGCTTTTAGTGCGTGTAGTGGTATTCTGAACTTGGAATATGGCAGACAATTACATGGGATGAGTATAAAATTTGGGCTTGGAACTGATGCTTATGCTGGTTGTTCCCTTTGTGACATGTATGCAAAATGTGGTTGTTTAGATTCTGCAAGGACAGTATTTAATTATATAGAAGTTCACGATAAAGTTTCGTGGAATGCAATCATAGCTGGATTTGCTTATTGTGGTGCAGCTGGTGAAGCCATGTCCTTCTTTTCTCAGATGAGACTTTCAAATTTGATGCCAGATGAGATCACTGTTCGTTGTTTACTTTGTTCTTTTGCTTCTTCTTCTTCTTACCAACAAGGCAAACAGGTTCATTCTTATATCTTCAAGACTGGTTTCATCTCCCATGTTTCTGTATGTAACACCCTCCTGACCATGTATACTAAGTGTTCTGATCTCTCTGATGTCTTCAAAATCTTCAAAGAGATGGAAAGCAACTTGGATTTAGTTTCTTGGAATGCAATGCTCACAGCATGTTTACAACACAACCACGAGAATTACGCCTTTGGGTTGCTAAAACAGATGCATGGTTCTCAACACAAACCTGATCAAGTCACTTTGACAAACGTGTTAAGCGCTTGTGCAGTTTTAGCCTCTCTGGAAAACGGGTATCAAGTTCATTGCTATGCCATAAAAACTGGTCTTAAACTGGAGGTTTCTGTCATGAATGGGCTAATCGACATGTATACAAAGTGTGGGATCCTCATAAATGCCCAGAAATTGTTTGAATCAATGAGAAACCCAGATGTTGTTTCTTGGAGTAGCTTAATTGTCGGGTATGCCCAGTTTGGCTACGGAGATAAGGCTATTGAACTCTTCCAAACCATGAGACATCAAGGCATAAACCCAAATCATGTCACTTTCGTGGGTGTTCTCTCTGCTTGCAGCAGGGTTGGATTGGTAGAAGAAGGTTCCCAATACTATATAATGATGGAAACAGAATATGGGATGTCACCAACAAGGGAACATTGTTCGTGCATGGTTGATTTGCTTGCTCGGGCTGGACGTTTAACCGAAGCAGTGAGCTTCATTAACGAAATGCCATTTGATCCTGACATTGTGATTTGGAAGACTCTACTTGCAGCCTGCAAAATTTATAAGAATTTGGAGATTGGGAAGCTTGCCGCAGAGAATGTTTTGAAATTAGACCCATCCAATTCTGCAGCTCATGTGTTGCTCTGCAACATCTATGCATCAAATGGGAGGTGGGATGATGTAGCTAGAGTGAGGAAATTGATGAAAAACAGAGGCATCAGAAAAGTTCCAGGACGGAGTTGGATAGAGACCAAGGACGGTGTTCATGTGTTCTCGGTAGAAGATAAATCTCATCAGAAAATGGATGAGATATATATGGTGTTGGGAGATTTGTGCTTGGAGATGATGGAAGCTGGTTATGTTCCCGATCAAAGATTTGAATTAGTACCGGATTAGAAGCATAACGAGACTTCATTGCTGAATTCGGAACAATTGGAGGTGAATATCAAGGAGATACAGCTTGGGAAGTGTGAGAAATTCATGGTGGGAAGTTATGCAAAACATGCCTAGCATTGGATTTCCTAACTTTTACCTCATGGTTGCCTCAAACCATGACAATCACAAGCTCTTAAGGAATTGTGGTGCAATAACAGGTAAGTTTCCAGCTAGATGTTGTCTTTCATTAGCCAGGGAGCTCAACAATTAATTGATTGAATTTTTGAGAATCTTACCTACTCTCGGTGAAGCTTCATTAGAACAGTGAGGCATATTTTACCTCAATGGCAAACAAAACATAAACCATTCTTTAGTTGCCTTTTATTTAATGAGATTTGTTATTTACTTTCAATGGGATTGTTTGCTACTGCTAGATAAGCACGTTTTCACTTTTTATAAGCTCAAGTTGTTGCTTTTTGTTGCTGACGACCATTGTCACAGATCTATGACAATTTAGAGATCTGTGATTCTAATTTTTTGAACTTTACAACCAAAAAAAAAAAAAAAAACGAGTATTAAAATAACTACCAATAACACTTTTCAAATAAAATTGTTAAATGGACTAACTTCTTCTCGTTGTATGTACTTTTTTCATTAACACCAGAACAAAAGTCATGAACTATAACCAGAAGCAACATCACTTACCAAACAAGCTAAACATTTTTGGCAAGCTTTTGAAATTTTCTTTATGTAGCTTTGGTGCAACTTGAAAGATCATGAGTTCAAGTCTTTTAGGTCATAAGTTCAAAACAAACTATGACTAAATTTAAACCCTTACTATTTTTCCCAATTGAAACCCTTACTATTTTTTGCAATTGAGAAAAATTATCTGCCATATGCCGATATGCGCAATGCAGTTATCTCTAGACTAGTCTCACCAGCAAAGGGGTTAATAGCTCTGAAGTTAAATATTAAGAAAAAAGAAAGAAAAATTCTAGTAAACACCAGATATTTTGCTTATCAAACAAAATGAAGAAACCCCCATGCCTGTTTAATGTTTGAGCGGCATTCATCGCACCTTTGATTCAATGGCTTCACAAATGATATGCAACCCTTGAAGTCCGAAGTTCAAACCCCACAACTCAGCGTGATGCAACAATTAAAAACACCAGAAATAGCCAACAACAACAGCATGTGCTCACAAAAATAAAGAGATCAGACAGCAAAACAATATTCGTTAGAAGACAACATTTGATTGAAAAGTAATTTCCATGAAGAGGTAAAAACATTTACAGAGCCTAAAATAACTCAAGAATCAAACTGCTATATAAGAAGTTCAGGCAAGCAAGAAAAATTTACTCCAACTTACAACTGTACAACAAACATTGAGCAATAAAAATATTACAAAATTGGAGGGAGCTTTGTCATGCCAAAGCTTGTTATTGAACTGATAGCCTCTGGAGATGATCCAAGAAAACCTCAAAGCTAACATCATCAGTGAAGATGACATCGCCTCCTGGTGTTGGAGGGGCACCAGAGTTGTACGTAGCTGAAGGGTTCAATTTCGCAAGCAAAAAGCGTGCCTGCATCAAATAACATAACCGACAAAATAATTATCTTAGAATAAACACAATAGAAGGGATAAAGAGAAAGTGGGTAAAAGGAAACAAAAATAATCGAAGCCCAAAACTTGGAACAAATCCTAAACCCTAAACCTTAAATAAGAGGTAAAGGCAAACAATTTAGTCACCGAAAGTTATCGGAAGCAACAGAAATTGCTAAGTCTATGGACAAAAGTTACCTGGGAGCCATGCTGGTCACAAACAACTAGGCGAGGTACTGGAAACCTTTCCTTTATTATTGCATCTGCATCATCACGAGGAGCTCTCAGCAACTGAGCAAATACCTGCAATTATAGCAGTTTGAAAATATCAATGAAATTTCGATTCTGCCATCTGAGGTTTGTGAGTTTGCTCTAATAATAAACTGCGAGAAATGGCTAACTTAAGGTCCTGAACAATATTGAAGCGGGCTGGATCTAGGAACACAAAGACTTGTTGATCAAAGGGGAAGTCTGACACTGTTCCGTCCAGACACAGGCTTTTACCACCCTTAGGCAATTACTACAACAGGACTGTGCATTGCTTACAACCTAAAACATATTGGTAAGTTTTCTTTCCCTACATTGTTTAAGAATTCACATTATCCACTTTTGACAGGCAAATTGAGAGGAAAAATATTATGATTTCACATCATCGATAATTAAGCAAGCGAATGTTTTCAGCATATACTAATTATAATCCTCAAAGAATGATAGTAAAAGTTTGAAGCACTCTGATAAGCAAGAGCCATTTGCAAAGATGTAGGCCTATATGCATCATGCCATATAAGTACTCATAAAAGTAATTCCAGAAGTATGCTCAAATCCCAGGAGCAAATTTCAATGAGATTATGCAAGCAAAGTTACCTCATGTCCCGCTTGATCTTGGTATCCAGCTTTTCGCCATTGAGCAATAGTTGCTCCATGAAATATGACAATTGTAAAGTATGCATCCAACAATAAGATCCTATCAGCAGTAATGGCAGACACATCAAGGAGAACAGGCTCCGGGCCTGAATGAAATGAGTAAGATATCAATGATGGCTGAATCATGACGACTGAATTTGCAACATTCTCCCTGTTAAGGATCATTCTAAAGTAAGCAGTTTCATCAGGGCTGTTGTTAAAGACCTGCAAGCAAAGAACTAACCTTAATTTAACTTGAGAAATGAGAATGCCATAGACTAAAGTTTGAATTTCAAGGCACACAAAATTAGTAAGATGAACCTGAGAATACCTGGACAAACTGGGAACGCCGCAAATTAAACATAAACTGAGGAAAAATTGAGAAGCGTGGTGATAAGCTGAATGATGATGAATTTTCTTTCTGGTAATCACCAAACCTTGAACATAGACGTATCAACGATCTATCCAGCCATCTGATCGGGTCAAAATCAGCCTGCAGGATAGACAAATAGTTTTAGTCAATAGATTCTCCAGATCGAGGTTTTATCATAAGTTATGTTTGCTCTTTCATTCTTCATTTTTCTTATCCTCTTTTTTCCTGTTAGGAACAATAATTAATGATGTCAATGGCACTGAAAAATAAAATTATACATTTAAAATCAACTTTAGAGTATTTTCAGGGGCCCTTATCTGTCATTAATAAATTCGATTCTTTTTCTATTTTTGGAGGGATGGGGGTGGTTCCCCAACCACTATCTAGGGCATCACTCAGTTTGACTTGGGTTGACACACTGAGTAGTAAAGGTCTTGTTTTACCCCACAACCTCATGTAAGCAGAATAATAGTGAAACCAATCAGACCATGACCATGTTAATTTTTTCACAAATAATTTTGATTCATTCGTAAAATATCAATAATATACCAATAAAGTATATATTATCCATAGCAGAAATAGAACTAAATAATAAATTATTTTTAGTCCACTCTTTCATAGCATGCCATTTCTACTTCAAATACCAACTATGTAAGAATTACTTTCTTTACCATTTTCAGATCCTTTTTATTTAATTCTTATTTTTTGTAATTCATCCACTTATATTTTATTTATTTTTGGTAACATTTTTGCTAGAAGTTTGCTTTTATTGATTGGTTTCTCCAATATTTTATACCAACTACCAACTATGTAATGGGTTCTCCTTCAAATACCAACTATGTAATGGGTTCTCCAATATTTTATATACGTCATGAATCATTCTCCCCCTACAAATGCACAAAGTTTCTTTTTGTAGTACTTGAAAATGTGTGACTTGTTTTAAGAATTACTTTCTTTACCATTTTCAGATCCTTTTTATTTAATTCTTATTTTTTGTAATTCATCCACTTAAATTTTATTTATTTTTGGTAACATTTTTGCTAGAAGTTTGCTCTTATTGATTTATTTTTGGTAACTGTTTACTAGATTTCTTTTTTTTGAAAACTTATGACCCCCTTCTACACTCTTTTGACAACTTTTCAGCCCCATAGTTTTTTTTTTTAATTTTTTGGATTGTTTTTTACCCCCCTTCTACAAGTTATTCTTTTAAGTTGACTTTCAGCCCCTTCAATTCACATGCCTGTGGACTAGCATAACATATACTCATACATATTAAATACCACAAACATTCAGTCATAGTCTAAAGCCACCGCATTATTTGGAATTGACCATTTAAAGAAAAACTTAGTTTGTTTTGGTTCGAGAAAATAAAATAAAATAAATACTCAAATGAATGCTCAATAACATATAACAATTGGTGATGCCAATCCAATAAGCATAATAGATAATGGTCAGGGTTGCATATTAAACGATCAAAATGAAGTGTGTCGAGTTGGAATAATCAGAGTGAATCGAACAAGGCTTAATATGTTGAGTGTGCTTTAGTTACTCACAATGATTATGTAACATTTTTGCTACTTACCTCAGATTCCATTTTGAATGAAACCACTCGAGCCATAACTACAGCAGCTGCTTCTTGGTCAAACCCAGCAATTAAATCCTGCAAACATATTATTATATTTCCATCCAAAACTCCAAATAAATCAATATAAATCATGACTATTTATATAAATTTTCAAATATTGATTTGAAAAAGAAGGTTAAAAAGCGCATCATAGTACCACAAAAGGGATCATCATAGTCATCCCTTGGGTAGAAATTTTACTGAATTAAAGCCTGGTTCAATCTTATTAAATAACTTTCACTCTTGAGTAACTTCAAGCAGAACTTAAGTTGATTTCAGACTCCAATGAAGAATTCTCAACGGTGGCTCAACAGTGTGCCTTGCAACCATAGAAGATTTAAATGAAGCCCACAGAGCTGGATAAAAACCTAAATAGTAATTTGTCAGCATCCTACCAGGATGGACAGTAGAAATTTTGAGGCAATTGTGGGACCAAATTGAGAGGCCTAATAAGATTAATTTTTATACAAGAAATTATAAGACATGACTGAGCCAGATGTTCAAATTTTCATGATCCAATTGTTAAAGAAAGTTACTCTCACAAAGGCTCTTCAAACAAAAACATCTCCTGCAAGAGCTCTGTGATTGCAGATTGGATTTTTAGGAATTCACATGCAAGTGTGAAATATAGAACTTCGTTAAGGAACAAAGAGAAAACAAAAACTAGATCAAAGGGAAACAAAGAGTATTCTCGGGCCTCTAAGTGAGAGAAGTACACGATGGTTTCATAAATTATTTGAACAGCCTATGACCCATAAAAATTCAACCTTAATATCTGGTTTCGAATCAAAACAGTATTCCAGAACCTTATAAAATGATCTAAGAATGAAAATGATACATAAATACAACAAATATGCAATATATTATTACGAACACAAACAGATTGCCGTAAATTAAACAAATGCAATCATATGGTTAGATGATAGCAAACTTGCCTGTATGCTTCCAGGTCCAGCCACCCACCTTCTAGAAAGTGTTGTAGCTCGAAGTCTCATTTGCCCATTATTATGTTGATAGCTGGAGCAAAATATCTGTAAAATGTCAGAAAAGCAACATCCACCAGCCTAAGTTGTTTATGCTGATTAGTCAGGAGAAATAGCCCAGATACATACTAAGTCAGAAACTGGAGGTAAAACTGATTGCTTGCAGGCTGACCAACAGCATCTGGGTTGTCCTTTTTCACAATGTCAAACACTAAACACAGAGATGTAGCTCTATCTAGGCCACACATCTTCCATGCACTAGTGTTACCCTGACCAACAACTGTTTCAGAGGCTAATGGTGTTTTCTGCAGTCACACACTACCAGTAAGAATGTAAACCAGACATCACTTCATGGATTAGTAACATCTAAAAGGTATACCTTTTCAAGAGATGCACAAGGGCCAATAACACCTTGAATCTTGATATCCTTGGAACAGTTTACTTCAAATATCCCACTGCAGGGAAAATTAATCTAAGACTTACAACAGAAAGCATCAAGGTGAAATGCAAAGAATAGCAGTGAATTGATCCACAAGCCAATATAAAAATGTATAGTGCTTCAATTGGTCATAACTCAAAAAAAGTTTACAAAAGCATGCATCAATTTACATTGCTTTGACCATACAAACCCGCATACTTTTATCAGACCAACCATGAATAATGCCTCAATATGTTGTAACTTGCAACACAGACAAGCAATGCAGTTTGGAGTATCTGTATCTCCAACAAACCAGTAATTAATTGTCTCATGCAAAATCTTATGGCTTATTTTTTTTTTCCCTTTTGTCAATGTTTTTTGGCTGATGTCATTAATATTTGTTTGAAGACGGTCAACTAAAAGAAAAGTCTTGCTAAGGACTTAAGTAACACTTAGGAATTTTTAAAAATTGGTTGATAATCCAAGACATTTGTCTTCAATCCATGGTTTCTCAAGAGATTATTCTATGGATAATGCAGTAACATCATGTATAAACCAAAATTGTCATTTATAGTAAATCAAAAGCAAATATAGTAATAAAATTCTAGGACCATTTCAAGTTCTTTTTGTTTTATCTTTTTGAGCAGCACATTCTTTTTGTTTTATCAATTTCTAAAAATATTTTTGAACCTTTTTATCCAATGAGATAGGCTAAGCAAAAAATAAGGCTGCAATGGGAAGAAACAAAGTCAGGTAGAGATGCATATTATATCAAGGGAATCAGATGCTTTAGTTTAAAAACCTAAGATCATGAACAGCCAACTAAAGTTATGAAAAGAAGGGGTCCATTATTGACAACAAGTTATCTGTTCAACAGTAAAGATGTTGCAAATTCAGTGGATCAGACCGAGCCTAACAGACTCAATTCATCTTTGGCTGTTCGGCTTCCATATTTCATGTTTAAGTTGATATTTGGACCCACTGGCACGGACAACCTAGGTGTAAGTATTTCTTGAGCACACTTGATCACCAATCTGTGAAACATACTCCATATTTCTCAGCTTTTTAATCTAAGGTAAAGATTCTACTGCAATAAGTAAAAGAAGTTGGAAATACACTCACTTGAGGAAATAAGGGAGTGTATTTCTAACTTGTCTACCAACAGAGAGGGTAACTAATCAGGACAAAATAAAAGATAAAATCTTGAATACTTACTTTCTATTTAAATTCTAATTTTAAAAATTTTCTATTAAAATTCTAATTTTAAATAAAAAACTCTACTTGTTTATATTTAGCAGCATTTCTCATTTACTCGATGACTTTTCTTTGGAGTCAAAACTCTGCAAGTTAAGTGTCTATAATAATTTTGCAATGTGGTTACAATTGATGATGGTGACTAAATATGAATAAAAAGAAATCTCCACTGTTAACTCAGAAATATTGTGTTTGATTATAAGACCCTTGTTGACAAGAGCTGGGTCCAAACTTCACGTCTTTTTAAGAGCTATTGCAATTGGTTTCAGTATAAGCTCAGCAATTTTTTATTTTTTATTTACCTCTAAGGGTTCGCTTCGTACGCAGGATAAGATTGAATTATTTTCAAAGAATGGGATGAGATAGGGTTGGATTGGATAATAATCAGCCCCACTATTTTAGGTGGGTTTACTTGATCCTATGAATAAAAAGTGGGCACAAATATATATCTTAAACTGTTGTTGTAGCTAAACATAGGATTGGATTTAAAATTAGTTTAAGTTTAAATCCTAAACACTTAAATCGTCCAATCCTATCCTAATACTGGGTGCCAAACACCCCCTAAAGGAACTACATTAGTGAGTGCAATTAACTTACTTATCATATTTGATCGGGTTTTCCCACCCAAATCTCATATTGTAATGAATTTATAGGATTGTCATAGGATCTCAATCCTACAACAATTGTATATATGATTATACAATCCATCCTGGTCTTTCAATGATCCTAACAGTAAAAAAATCATCTACATAATCCAGGGTTCCAGATTGATTAAGGATACTAGGATCGCACGTCCAATGATCAAAATTTAACAACTATTCTTTAGATTACATTGATAAAAATAAAATTCCCCCAAATAAGAGTTGTTTGCAAATAAGAAGTAACATAAGATGTGAGACCCAAAAAAGGGAAAATGAAATAAACAGAGAAAAATGGTGCACCAGTTAGATCATGACATAGGAGTGCTCCCAACCAATGACTAAGCGCTCAGATTGCCACCCACACAAGGTATCAATATGGGTAAACCTTGAAATCATCAAGGTAAAACTAAATTAAATGTTCCAAATGAGATCAACAGAGATTCCAACTTGACCCACACCATCAACTAAGTGATCCGTGTAAATAAGAAACCAGGAAGTACAAAAATCAGTAAGTTTCAAACTGTCTTTAAATAAACATTAAACCTATACTCATCATGATGTAACTTGTCATTCAGTTTCCCCATGTGGGAAAATCATTAAAAAAATTATGATTGAACAAAAAATTGTGACCCTAAGTAACATACTTCAGTTCACCTTCAACATAACCTTAAATTGAATGGAATTCAGAATGTTTGTTTTCTAGGTATATATAGTGAGAACTAATACAAGGCATAAAGAAATTAAAAAGACTAATAAATAAATAAGACTTGTAATGCCTGACAAATTGAAATCTGAAGGCAAGGTTTTTTGTTTTGTGATAAAAGGATAGAAATCAAATCTACATGATTTTTTTTCTTTTTTAAAAAGATGTAATAACATATTTACAGTTAAGGAAAAAAAAAGGAAAAATGGTTTGCCTACATAATGAAAACAACTAGCAAGTTGCTACACAAATAAAATAAAATAAAATAATCAGAATATTTTCAAGCAAGCCTTACTTAAAAGATAGTCCAAGGTCATAATCAGTTGATTGGAAAATGCGTTTAAGAGAATCTTTGAAAACAGAATGTCCAAAACTCTCTGCCAAGACAACAAGCCCACCAGTTCTTTCAACTGCAACTTTGAGTTCTGCCAAACCTACCTGCAATAAAATATACCAATGAGAAGAAAATTGAGAAATCCACCTCTTGGATAGAGCAAGGAGTTCTGAATGGAATGATTTTGAGTATTAATTCATTAGTAAAACCTTCACCCACTTTTGAATTATCAAAACATATTTCCTTTGATTAATTCTAGATGTGTAAGAAAAAAATATTATAAATTCATAACATTTTGTTTTTCACAAAGGAAATTAGAATATATTTATATTGTAAGAAAAAGATAGCATAAATTCATAATGTTCTTATGAATTCAAAAGAACAATTAGGAGATTCAGATAGTTAATGCAAAACAAAGATCTATTAAATATTTTGATGCAAAGGATATATTGTAACAAGTAGCAAAATTACCTGATCGAGAGCACAAGCAAACAAATCCAGTACATGGCCTTGATTTGTGAGCTGCTTTGAAAGCCCCTCATAGAACTTAACAGCTTTGTTATAGTATGGAGCAGAATCTTTATCGAGGTCCTTGTGGGAACGAATTGGCTCAGATAAGTTTTTCGACACAATCTGCATTGGTGGTAGTATGACGATTAAATTGTAAGATAACAAAATAAATCCCTGCAAAATTCAAGATGAGTGGACAATACATGGTATTTCACTCAAGGTTCAAACTTCAATTTCACTCTAAACTTCAACCTAAAAATTTTGAATTAATTCGAAGAAGTTTGAGAAGTCTTGGAGAATTTCTGGAAGAATTCATAAACATAGAGAATTCAAAAAAGTATATAAATGTTAAAATATGCATAATTACAACAAGATATATGATGAAAACAAACTTAAAAAAGACACTTTTAATATATAAATGTACAAATAAAATGATTTGAATTTTACATTCACAACATTTAATGCATGTCATACATCACATAATTATATATATATATATATGTATTATGTATTTATACTAATAATAACTAATAGATCACTCACTCACCCACTCTCTCTCTCTCTCTCTTTATATATATATAGAGACAGAGAGAGAGAGAGAATAACATATAATATGAAAATATATGTCCAAATATCTATTAATTTAACATATATGTTGAATTATAACACTTTGTAACAATTAAACTTTAAATTTGAAAAACTCTAAATAATCACTCCCTCAAGTCTCTATTCTCCACTTGTATTTACGAATAAATAATCTACTAACAATTTTTTTCAGAAAGCATTACTAGTTTTCTTTTATTTTGTTTCTAAATATTTTCATCGACTTTTTGTAATCTCAAGTTCGAAATCCTCTTCTTTTTTCAAACTTGATCGAAATTGACAATATCTATAACAGCCTGACCCTGCTATCCTTGTAGTATTCAAACTCGAGAAGCATTCCATGTTTGTATCAATGTACATCAATAAATGTGATTTGAGGCTTTTTTTTTTTTTTTTTTTTTAAAAAGGAAACACATAAATATATATATATATAT
>JAJIYU010011501.1:0-15249 GCA_030144865.1 Tinospora cordifolia
TGGGTTGATGTTTTGATGGTTTCCGCTGCAGAGATTTGCTTTCCATTGTTGATATTTACTGTGAAAAATCCGGTGAAGTATTTGAAACTATTTTCTGAATTATGATATTCAGCGATAAACATAGTAGCATGTTTATCAAGATTTAAATAGTTTTCTCATTTGCTGAAAATTGAGACTTGGGTTTAGCGTGTAGAAAGAGGTTGGCAACCCCGGACTGCCGGCGGATCAGCCCCTTAGAGAGATCGAGAGTCCCGCGTGCACAGCAGAGAGCTGACAGGAGCGCTAGTAGAAGCGCTGGCCCCACGTGACGGGCGCAATGAGGACTCGGGTTCCGGTCCGGGGGGTCCAGGGGTGTCACACATCGTTTCAAAAAAAATTGTCTGAACAAGGTCTTTATGTTCTTTTCTATGTGTATTTTTTATTTTTTTGATGTAGCAAAATTTAGGTGGCTGCCATTGAATATGCTGAGTGGCTGCCACGTCATTGAATATGCTAACGTGTTATTCAACCTTTTGCCATCTCATCTGCCATGTTTGTAAATCAATTCTATTTTTTGGTGTTGGATACAATTTGATATCAACATGAAACATTATGATATATTTGCCAAAATTAAAAGGTCAGGTTATTATTGCCAAAACTACCAAAAACGTTAGGATAGTTTTAGCTATTAACCCTAAAGAAAATCTCACAAATACTTGTAATTTTAAATATTGACATCACTACCCAAGTTGGAGCATTTTTCTCTAAACACACCTTCAATAGATTCTCTTGTCACACGACCTTTAGTGAGTTTCAATACGATCCTAAGAACCATCAAAAGTGGTGGAATCATTTTATAAGGTCATTGTTGAATTTTTACTACTCCACCAAAAAAATAATTTTTAATAAAAAAATAATTTTTGACTAGTCCAAAAAATTAATTTCAAAACTTATTTTGACTTACCGAGACCTAACTACTAGATTTTTTAGTTGGACTAGTTTAAGTGAATTCTATAATACCCTGACACAAACCATAGGAGGAAATATAATTGTTTTTCAAGGCCTAAGTTGAATTTTCACAATTCCATCAGAAAAATTAATTTCTAATGACAAGCAAATGGTTTGAAAATCTATTTCAACTCACCTTGACCTAGCCACAGATTTTTTTTTTTTAAATGATAGATCACTTTGAACAATTATTAATACCCTCCTACAAACCTCCAAAAAAATAACAAAATCATTTTTTTAAGGTCGTAGTTGAATTTTGAAGCCTTACAATAATTTTAGTTTTTAATGAAAATAAAAAAGCTTAGATGTCAGTTCATTGACATCTAACCTTGGGGCTTTTTTGTTAGACTACTTTGAGTACGTTCTAATACCATTTCACAAATCATTGAAAGTGACAAAATCATTTTTAAGCCGTTAGACAAACTTTGATCCACCCACAAACATTTTAGTTTTTTTATAAAAACATAAGAGTTTGCAAGCTTATATCAATTTACTAAAATCCAATCACTAAGCTAATTTTTAGGCCACTTTGAGTAGTTCTAATACTCTCTCACAAACCCTAAAAGTGTCATAATCATCTTTTAAGGCCCTAATCCAATTTTGACCTCTCCAACCAAAATATTAGTTTTTAATGAAAATAGAAAAGTTTATAAATTTGTTTTTGTTTATCGAGACCCAACTATAAGTTTTTTTGGTTAGACAATTTTGAGCAAGTTCCAAATACCCTCTTCAACAGACTGGTGTCTTCTTTGAAGATCCTTTTGACGCCTCTACTATAACTTAGTTTTGTATGAAGGCATCTCTAATAAAGATGCGAATGCATCTTTAATAAAGATGCTATTAAGACCATAAAGCCACTAGGACACTTATGTGAACACTTTAATGAAGTGGCAAAATAGTTGACATTTTTAGTAATATGTGGCATTTGGCTTAGCCATCTAGTATATCATATGTAATATTATATCTCTTCCACATCCAATATAAGAAATATAACTAGAAAAATAATATGTTCTGAAGAGTGTATAAAAATGACAAGTTTCCAACATTGAGAAAGAGTTTGCATATTTTATGAAAAATGTTTTTGTCATGTTGTTCTCTATATGGCAAGTCTAATTATATGAAAATATACTTGATGACTAATTATGCGCATATAAAAAAGTCTGGTGATCATACTTATCTTAAATAATGTTGCAAGATTCTTGGATGTCTGACTTACCTATGCAAATTAACAAGTTATTTAATGGAGAAGATAAAAGAAAACCCATGATTGTCTCCTTTGGGGCATCATGAAAGGGTATGATAACTCACTCAAAGTGGCCCCAAAATATGCCCTATGGTTGTGGTAGGTCCTAAACTCATTGTTTTCATAAAATACTAGATTTTTAGGACTTGAAAACTGATTTCATCGACTTCAAGGGTTTGTGGGAGGGTATTGAAAATTGCTCAAAGTAGTTCGTCAAAAAAAGTTGCATGGTTTAAGTCCCAATAAGCCAAAACAATTTTTTAAAGTCTTGTTTTTTATGACAATTAAATTTTTGGAAGGAGGCCAAAATTAGACTGAGGCCTTGGCAAATGATTATGTTGCTTTCAAGGGTTTATAGGAGGGTATTAGAATTCACACAAAGTAGTGGAACAAAAGAAACCTCTTGGTTGGGTCTTAGTGAAATAATATCATGTACATCAAAACTCTTTGGCTTTACTAAAACTTAGAATTTTGGTATGTGGTTCAAAATTCAACACGGGCCTTGAAAAATGATTATGTCACTTCTAGGGTTCATGGAAAAGGAAATCACAAAAAATGTCACTTTTTTAAACTATTACTAAAAATATTTTTGTTTATCAATTTTTGAAAAATATTTACACTTTTATCATTCATCCCTGTCTAGTTTAGGGTTTCAAAGAAGCTTCGATGGTGAGCAGAGATTTCTCACCATTGAATGAAGGTAGAGATGGAGATGGAGCGGCACAAAGAAGTAGCAATGGTGTGGTGGTAGCGACAACAGTGGAGCGTGAGCATAGTAGCAACAGTAGAGATGGTGATGACTGTTGTGAGGCAATGGCATTCGATGGTGAGCAGCAACAACGCAGAGAGATCAAGAAGGATGCAAAAATAGCAGATGCAACAATGGTGGTTGAGGCGACAGTGAGCGCGAGCAGCAACGACGAAGGCACTTCGGTGGTGGATTAACAGTAGGTTCGAACCTCTCCTTCATTTTCTTCTTAGTCTTCTTACAACACCACAACCATTGCAACACCATCAACACCTCCCACCACTTCAATTCGCCTTTTTCTTGTTTTCAAGTACAATAGAATATGAACTGTATATGTATAATATACATATTATATAACGATATTATATAGATAATAATTGTGTGTGTATATATATTATTTGTATACTACCAGTATACATTCCTTTTGTAACTATTTATTTTCTCTTTTCTTTGTTTTTTCTTTTTTTTTTCTTAGTTTCCCTGTTCCACTGCTCACTTCAACCCGTTGTAGCTCCGCTCACTGCCTGTGGTGCTACACCCGTGTTGTTGTTTCTGTGCCACAAACCGCCTATTGTTTCTATTGCAACTGTTGTGCTGCCGATGTTGATTCAACAAGCCTTCTCCCCATTTTTGAATTTCTTACAATTTTTGGATGTGTTACTTTTGTTGCTACTAATGCTTCTCTTTATGTGATGAAAATTTAGAGGAAATTACTGCCACTATTGCTATAGGTGCGACAACTGCTATTTTTTCCCCTCTGCAAATACCCTTGTGTTGCTTTACTATTGGTTGCCTTCTGCTACTATTCGCACTCGCCGTCGCCATTACAACTCACCCTCATTGTTGTTGCTTGTCATCATGAATATTGGAGCCCCTTTTTTGATATTTGAGTTTTTAAGTTGTATATTTTTTATATGTATGGTTTTTTTTTATAATATTTATTATTTTTCTGTATAGAATTGTATTTGTCCCTTCATGGAAAGGTATTATAACTCATTTAAAGTTGTCTAACAAAAAAATCCTCGCGGTTGGATCTTGGTGAGCCAAAACATCTTTCAAAATTTTTGTTTCTTATTAAAAACTAGATTTTTGATGAAGGGGTCAAAAATTGACTAAAACCTTGAAAAATGATAATGTTGCTTCCAAGTTTTAAGGAAGGGTATTAAAACTTGCTTATAGTAGTCCAACAAAAATTGTCTAATAGTTGGATCCCAAAGATCGAAAACAAGTTTTTAAACTCTTCATTTTTCACTAAAAACTAAATTTTTGTTAGATAGGTCAAAATCTAATGACAGCCTTGGAAAATGATTTCTATTGCTTTTGGGATGACATCAAAACTAGCTCAAAGTAGTTCAACTAAAGAAAGACCTATTTAGTAGTTTTTATTGAAGGTATCTTTAGTAAAGACACATTGATCACGTGACACATCACATGCCTACAGCGTGTTGAATGGTCTATTAGGATCAAAAATCTTTTTTTTAAAAAAAAAATTAATGGTACTTGAATAATTTTTTTAACTTTTAATGGTTACCAAGTCAAAATGTTGTTTAGAGCACGAGTATCACTATTTGCACCTCACTTTTTACTAAATATAATCTATTATCTAAAATGTTGACATTTTCATTAATGCCCACTATAAAAATTATAAAACTCCCCTCATTTCTAAATTCATCAGCCCCTCCCTCGCAATTTTGTGCCCCACCTATCAAGACATTCCTCCTCCTTGTTGAAAGAGTCGTCGATGATCCCTCGACAACCTCCAATGTACTTCCATTGTGAATATATAAGTTACTCTTTCACTTTCCATGATCAATATTGTGTTATTTTTACTGAAATCTATAAAAATTATTTTCTTCATTATATTTTTAAAAAATTTTATTACTTTATTTTCATGCAAATCATATTTTCTTACATTATTTTAGAATATTAAGCACAATACATCATTCTCTTACTACACAAAGCAGTTTACTAGAGAGGAGCCATTTAATTTGAAGGACGAGCTCTCTTTACATTGGTACAGAAAATGGGTAGAAAGAATGAATCTAACATTGGTATTAAAAATTTAGATGCTAGAGGGCACCCATGGTCGACAAGGAAGAAAAGATCAGACATTGGTTTTGGTTAATAATCAGCGTGAATGCCCTTTTTATTTAAATGGGAAGCACCTAAAAAGACGAAGAAGAAGCGCTTTGCTTGTTATGATTGACAAATGGGTGTAGTTCTTTGCTAATGCTGAAGCAAGGAGGAAATTAGATCACTGATTTTGCTGTTTACCATTTTACAAGATTATCTATTATTGAAGATGTTCAAACCTTGTGCTTTATTCTTAAAACAAATCCTGTCTTTTAATTCTTCTTGAAAACCAAGGAGGAATTCATTTCAGTTTTGTGTTTTTTTAGTATTATTAATAATCATATGTTTGAGCACTAATTTGTCTTAGCGTGAAATAAGCTTTGGTTGATTTATGATGGCGTGTAGAAAAGAGGTTGGTGAGGAGGAAGAAGAAAAATAATAGCAGTGACTGAAATGCAACTTTTAGAAGTTCCTTGGTACAAAGTCAATCGTTGAATTAAAAAAACTAGTATTAATATCTACTTAATAGGTCTCATCTTCTTGTTAATGGAACATTGTTTTGAATTGTTTTTTGATGGGAATTGAGGATTCTTAATAAGTGTAAAGCTTAAACTAGTATTCTTTCATATGATAATGCCATTGACAAAGTAAAAGAAATACATACAAGAAAAGCTACATCTTGAAGAGTTTTGAGACAATATACTACTATGTTCTATGTGAAAAGCATGCTCTAGCTTGTCACAATGCATGAAAGTACAAGCCCATAAGACTTAAGCTGCATTTATTGGTTCGTTTTTTAACAACTTTTTATCTTTTATTGAAAACACATTATTCTCTTAGTAAAAATTGTTCAATTGTTTTCAAATGCAAGTATCCAGGTGCATATTTTCCTTGCTTTGAGGATTTTAGACTTTCAGATACAAGAAACTATGTCCAAATCACAAACTAAACGAGCGAATGAGAGAGGAATTTAGCCTTTTCAGTGAAAAACAAGTGACAACCTAGTTGTTAGTTTTGCTTTGTTTCTCTAACATAGATTGGACTTGATTAATGCGAGTCACGCCTACCCTCCTTGGAAGAGTATTTGATCACTGCAAGTACATTCTTCACGAGGTAGGCTAACCCTTAGGATCATGGATTGGTGTAACACCACTCCCATATATGATCACTACTTGAAATTTGTTTAGAGTTTACTCACAGGCATGAACCCTTCTTTAGGAAGTGTCCTTGATACTCAATGCCTTCATTAGGAATGTGTCCTTAAAGGTTCAAGCTCACCTCATGTTGTTCCTTGGACTAAAACCTAAATCAATGAATGTCTTATCTAAGAAAGAGAAATATTGAAGATAATCCTTTCGCTCTTAATGTCAATCTTAAATAATAAATATTTGAAAGGGCTTTTATATATGTTGCTTTAACTAAAATAACGTATGTTATGTGTTTGGGATGATTGGGTTCTATTGAGCTCATCCTTTCTCTTTTGCTTTCGCATAATTATTGACTGGTGTGGCACTGGAGTGCACCTTTTGACAAGTGTTGGTAAGTGACCTCTTGATGAGGCTACATAAAGATCTCAACTTAGGACTAACTGTTCGGCCTTAGGATTTGTTTTTAGTATTTCATCATTTTAACAACTTTTTATCATTTCTTAAACTAGTGTTTCATTCAGATGTCGAAGCCATTGACAAAGTAGAAGAAATACGTACAAGAAATGCTATATCTTGAAGAGTTTTGAAACGATATACTACGTAC
The DNA here is from genome assembly GCA_030144865.1 of Tinospora cordifolia. Lineage (NCBI taxonomy): Eukaryota > Viridiplantae > Streptophyta > Magnoliopsida > Ranunculales > Menispermaceae > Tinospora > Tinospora cordifolia. Next base: position 6,804 of record JAJIYU010011501.1, read on the forward strand.
TGTCTTCTATGTGCAAAACAAGCTCTCAATGGTCTCAATGCATGGAAGTTACAAGGCCATAAGACTCTTAAGCTACCACTTGTTTCCCTCTGTTACAACTTATCATTGTTACAAGGCCATATTTTCCTTGGTTTTAGGCTTTTGGGCTTTTAGATACAAAAAATTATATCCAAATCACAAACTAAACTGGTGAATGAGAGAACAATAAACAACAAAGGAAAATTCAGTAACAGTGTGAAAGTCTGTTTTGAAACAAATATATTCTCATTTCTTATACAAGCTTGGTCCCCATTTTTGGGATGTTAACATGATAACAATTCATGTGATAATATCTCCTACAAAACCAAAATCCTATTATAATCTAACACTCATGAGTTAGCTTGATTATGGTTTCTAACTCGCAAAACTACATTCTAATTGTCATCTTTGAGTTGTTTCACGCCAAAAAATTTTTTTGCAAGTAGGCTCAATGCCAGTATTCTTGTTGTTACTTTGAATACTCAATCTGTCGTCATCATTTCGACTACCAATTTTCGCTCTGTCTTCGTCACTTCGACTATTCTTTCGACGCTGATGGTTTTGGATGGAATCAGGCTTGGCACCAATTTTTGTTGTATCATCGGTTACAACACTTATGTCTTTACCAAACAACCTGAACTCAACACGTCTGAAATGGGAGATTCCGTAGCGTCTGCTTATTTTTGCCTGACAGGAGTCTTCATCAAGTTCATAAAACTCAAGTATATCATCATGTTGCAACTTGTAGTTTTTCACATAGGCTTTCCACCCTCTGGTTAAGGCATAGCTTTGGCTTCTAGGCCAGTAGACATACTTCATTTCCCATGTCTGGCCCTCACTATCGGTGAAACTAAGCATGTAGTATTCATCTTGGCTATTTCTTAGAGGAGGGAAGTATAGATCGCTGTACTTTCTTGGGATGACGAGTCTGTTCAAGTCGTTGACATCACTAGGAAACAATTTCTTGTGGAACAGAAACTTCTTCCACCTCTTCCGATCTCCATTGTATACGCATTGTGCGCTCAATGATGAGTTTTGGATGCTATTGTCCGCAGGTGTTGAACACATACTTGTATCACCACCACCTTTCTCATGGGCCCGTGATATTTCTTGTGTGGGTGGAATGTTTTCATTACTTGCTAAAAGTTGCGTTGCTTCTTCAGAGTTCGAGCCCATTCGAGAGTCTGATTTTGTGTTCGTATACTCTTCTATTTTTGATTCACTGAAAAGAAAGGAGAAAAAAAGAATATTGATCAATGAAATTGATTATTATTGTTATTAATTTTTTGCATACAACATAATCAAATTTTTTTTTTCTTTTTTACTAGAAAGATGTAAGATGTCAAGAACATCATTGATGGAAACGTTGTTCCAACGGCATGCAAGAAGAATTGCTAAAACAGAAAGCTTAAAACACATCACTCATCAGCATCTGATAACCCCAATAACAGGATGAATTAATGGCAACAGAAGCGCAATTACACTAACAGCTAGAAGAAGAACAAGAACAAGAACAAGAACAGGAATGACAGTTAAAGTAGAAGAAACTGAAAACCTGACTAGCAAAACATGTGTGAGAGGAAGAGAGAGAGAGAGAGAGAGAGAGAGAGAGAGAGAGAGAGCAGACCTGGAACTTTCTCCATTACTAGTGTTATCAATCACATCGCTAAGCTCATCAACAGCTGCCGATCCCACCATTACCGATTGCTGATCAGTCAAATTGATCATGTTGAGTTCAAGTTGCGACGGAGATGGGAACCGCTTTGCCAACTCTGGTATCTCAGTTGACGACGGAAGAAGAAGAATATTTACAACGATAGAGATTGAGATAGAAAGTGGCCGAGAGCGGGACTGTAGGAATTTATAGAGTGTAAGACACGAATATCGAGTTTGTGTTGGAAAAGGAGGCTTTCTACTACAAGGAGATCTATTCGGAGAGTTGATTTTATATCTGCCGTTGGATTTAGATTTCGATCTGTGATGTCGGGTCAGAGAACATTAAAATGTTTCTATTTTTTTTATTGTTGGATTTTGTACTGTAATTGGGGTTACGTAAAGAAAAAGGATTACGTGAGATACGTTAATCGAATCTCCAAATTAACGAAAACAACAAGAAATTTGACACGTGTCCCCTTCTCCCTTCTGTCTTTTTTCTGAATTTAGTTAATTGGTTCCCTAATAACTCCTATTATATATGATATTAAAAATAACTATTATTGTTATTATATTAGTAAATAGATAGATAGATGGATGGCCAAGGTGTACAAGCGTGAAATGGTGCAAATCTTTTTCTTAAATAAGAGTAAAAAAAAAAAAAATTAAAGGTGCAATCTTATTTAAAAATTATTTTAAAGTTTTATTTAATAATTTACAATTAGAAGTATGTTTTATTGTTATAAATAATTTTGTAATTATCGAAAGATGAGTAATTAAGTTAGTATTAAATTTAAAAAATTTAGATCTGCGTTAGAGAAATGTTCAATTCTCACCTTGCAATATTCCTCTCTAATAAAGAAGTTAATGAATAAACTATTTTAAATTTAAGAATGATGATGCCCAATTCATGTGTAAAGCTCATTGTACGAAAGTAAAAAAAAAAAAAAAATTATGATCATAAATCATTATTTTATTCATTAAACATTGAATTAATTAGTTCTTTGATCTCTCTTTGATGTATCTATATTTCAAATAAAATATAAGAGTACCATTGTAATTATTGATTCTACCTCTAACATCTAATGGATGGATTGCAACTCATTACTTTTTTTAGAATTAAAAAAAAAAGAACAGAAATACTATAAAAATTTTTAAGAGACTAGACTCAAATAATTAAATAAAATGCTTAAGTTGATTTACCCACACTCCAATTAAAACAGCCCATGCATCATAAGTTTCTTTTTTGTTTTTGAATTTATTGTATGAACAATATTGCGCTCCATGATAGGGGTGTAAGCCACCTGACCAACCCGACCCGACCAAACCCGATCATTTCGGGTCGGGTCGGGTCGGATGTGCACAATAAATCAGGTCAAGTCGGACGGGTCCACTCCTTTAGTCGGGTCGGGTCGGATTTGACATTTTGAGATCGAGTCAAACCACATCCGACCCGACTATTATTGTTGGTTCCATATTTTATTTTTAATTTTAATATTACTATAAAATTTATATATATTATGAAATTTCTAAGTTTTTAAAAATTTAACAAATAAGGTTATAATGTTTTAAATAATAATTTTTTTAACTTAATGTTTTAAATTTGAATAGTTTTTTTTCTTTAAATTTATTGTAATGTTTTTTGTTAATATAAATCTATTTATATGTCATTTAAATCTAAATATAAAAAATAATTAATTTAAATGTGTTAAATTTAAAAATATTAATAAAATTTGACTTTTATTATAAATAAGTTTATACATATCATTTGAATTTTTCTTAAAAAAATATTGATCTTTTGACCAACTTGGGCTTTTTAAAAAAATGTATGGCCCAACCCGACTCACCTGACCCGACTCCACCACGGGTCGGGTGGGTTGTGCTCCTTGGTCGGGTCTGGTTGGGTGGAAAAAAAATAGAGGAAACTACAGAAAATGACAATAAATAAAACTTATTCACAATAATACATCCCCTTTTTTTATAAAGTTTCGATTATATCATAAAATTTAAATTATTATCAAATATACCAGATATTTTTTCTTCTTTTTTTTGTTCATCGTTGTTCCTTGTTCCTTGTTCCTTGTCTGCACGACATCCTTGTTCTCGACCTGATGAGGAAACTGTTGCTCGTGGGAGGAAGAGATCAAGGCACAGTTCGTAAGTTTGATGGATACGAAACGCCTCCAGATTTGAAACCTACCACTGAGAACCAGGAATTAGGGCATATGAAAGTAGAACAACGCAACAAAATATCTATTGTTCTACCAGAACGACACAAGTAACGACGAAGGCGATGGCGATAAGTAGTGGAGAAGATGGCAATCTAGTTTGAACTTGTCGTCTCTTTGACATTGATGGATCCAAATGACCAGGATGAGTTCTACGACACTGGACCTGATGAGGAACAACACAAGGAAGTCGAATATCTATTGCTCTACCAAAACGACGCAAGTAGTGACGGTGGCGATGGCGATTAGCAGTGGAGAAGATGGCGATCTAGTTTGAACTTGTCTCTTTAACATTGATGGATCCAAATGATGACGCCATTGCCACTGATGTCGCATAATCTGCGATGCGGTTGAGGATGAAACCCTTGGGAGATGCAGCGGGGACAACGAAGAAGAAGTGATGAAGCAGGATGATGGAGAAGAAGAAGCAGGTTGGGCAACGACGAAAAACAGAGGACGACTACACAGGGGAAGAAGGAGAAGATGTAGCGGTGATCAACTGAAGCAAGAAGAAGGAGAAGAAGAAACAGGCTGGGCAACGACGAAAAACAGAGGACGCCTAATTATTTCATTTGAACCCTCACTGCGTTCTGCATTCTTTTTCTTCGTTTCTAGTACTTTTGCTGCTGAAAAAACAAACTCCAATGCTCCGGCGACTTTGCGGTGATAGACGGTAGACTCGTGACGAGAACGATTACTAGAAATTTTTGAGTTTTTTTTGGTGTTTTCCTGATTCTGCAGATCTTGCTGATTTGAACGAGCTAAGATAAGCTAGTAACGATGCTGCCTCTGAAAGATACTCATATTTCGAAGCTATGTCCATCGCCTTCTCCATCTTTGTCTTCTTCTTCGTCTAGAGTCTAGAGAATGCAAGGTCGATCAATGAGAACCATTTGCTCCACTATCTTCTAGAACGACGATCATTCTCGCTCGTTTAATGGTTCAGTCGTTGGAGATTCTATAGTTTCGAAGAATCTGACTAAATCTATTATTGACTTCAGACTTACGGAGCTTGCCAAAGAGCACAGTCGAAAATCATGTAAAACATGTTCTGAGTCTGAGCTCCTTGAATTTTCTCAAGCGTTGAGCGATTTTTCTGCCTGTAGCAATGATATCTCTGGGGAGTTGCAGAAATTGGCTTGTCTTCCGTCGGCGGAAGATGTGGACGGAGGCGGAGGACTTACTAAGGAGCACGACTCGTGCTGGTTAGAGTTTTCACAGCAGGAGAAGTATGTATTTTGTGTAAGATGGCTTCTTAAACTGTGTTAGAAGAAGTAGATACGTAGTGGAAGCCATCTCGGGAAGTTGATCAAACAATAAGGTTTTTCTGGAAGCTCCAAGATCAATGGAGACGGCAGTGGGCGTTCACAGATCTTCGCCGTTCTCGGAGAACTGCTACAACTCGCTGCTGATCTTCGTCACAATCGCTGCTGATCTTCACCGGGCCTGTGGTGTTCATGAATCTGGGCATTCTCCGGCGAAAATGGGCCAAAAGGTGCATTTTTCGGTGATGACTTGCAACGGTTCCGGCGATCAGTTGTAGCCGTCATCGGCTGTTTTTATTTATATTATATAGATTCTCTTTATTCAGATTATACTGAAGTTGTAACTTTGTAAAATTTTTAAAATTTCTTTTGTATACTAGTGTTATACTAACTATATATTAATATTATATAATTATTTATTAAGCTAAATGTTAGAATAGTGTATACACTGATATTCATTTATATACGTATGTGATACTCACTTCTTATAGTATTATATATCAACTGTATACCATAAATAAATATTTTTTAGTACTATATACTAAATATTATATTAATATTATATCGAATGTATATCAATTTTTGGTATACTAATAGTCGTTAATCAATTATTTTTACAGCACAATATATTAATATTATACCAATTTCTAAATATTGTATACTATTTTTATAGTATTATATATCAACTGTATACTATAAATTAATATTTTTTAGTATTTTATACTATTTTTATAATATTAAAATTTTGTATATATATTACTTTCTATATATTATATGCATATTATAAAAATATAAACAAAATATACCAAAATATATCATAATATACCAAAAAATATAAACAAAGTATACAAAAATATACAAAAATATACCAAAATATGCTTCAGAATTTAGTACACATATTACTTTCTATATATTGTATGCATATTATTAAAAATATAAACAAAATATAACAAAATATATCATAATATACCAAAAATTATAAACAAAATATACCAAAATATGCTTCAGAATTTAATATACATATTATTTTCTACATATTGTATGTATATTATAAAAATATAAGCAAAATATACCAAAATATATCATAATATACCAAAATATATTAACAAAATATACCAAAATATAAAAAAATATACCAAAATATAAACAAAATATACCAAAATATACCAAAATATGCTTCAGAATATAGTATACATATTACTTTCTTTATATTGTATGCATATTATAAAAAATATAAACAAAATATACCAAAATATATTATAATATACCAAAATATATCATAATATACCAAAAAATATAAACAAAATATACCAAAATATACAAAAATATATTAAAATATAAACAAAATATATCAAAATATACAAAAATATACCAAAATATGCTTCAAAATTTAGTATACATATTACTTTCTATATATTGTATGTATATTATAAAAAATATAAACAAAATATAACAAAATATATCATAATATACCAAAAAATATAAACAAAATATACCAAAATATACAAACATATACCAAAATATAAACAAAATATAACAAAATATACAAAAATATACCAAAATATGCTTCAAAATTTAGTATACATATTATTTTCTATATATTGTATGCATATTATAAAAAATATAAACAAAATATACCAAAATATATCATAATATACCAAAAAATATAAACAAAATATACTTCAAAATTTAGTATACATATTATTTTCTATATATTGTTTGCATATTATAAAAAATATAAACAAAATATACCAAGATATATCATAATATACCAAAAAATATAAACAAAATATATCAAAATATATCATAATATACCAAAATATATTATTTTTTGGTCAAATAAAAACATATTTCTCCTAATATGCTTCATTAAATGTGAAAAAAAACAGTTTTCCTTTTTTAGTTGTTATTTTCTTGTTTGTTTGTTGATTTTATGGGCTTTTTTGGTTTAAAATAGTAACATCCCAATTTCTGATATTTCTGTAATTAATTTTTAGTTATATGTATAACATTAAAATACATGGTATATTTGTAATATATTTTTAAATATTGTATAATTACGTAAAAAACCCAAAAAAATACCACTCGACCAAGTCGGGTCAGGTGTGGTCACCCGACCCGACCCGCTTATAGCCCTACTCCATGATATAAAACATAAAAATAAATTAAATTATTAAATTTTAAACTATAAAAATAGAAGGCCTCCTTTGAGAATTATCTTTCTATATATAAACTCTTTTCTGATGTTCTACTGATTTGAACTAATGACATTTTCATTGATACATATATTTTTCCTCTACAATCATCATGTTAAAATCAAGGAAAACAACAATAATACCAACAACATGATGGTAGCTTTGATTTTATGGCTTGAAAGCTAACTTGTTAAGGGCAGCATTCACCCTCTCCTCCGTTATACCTCTGTTGTTGTCGTAGAAGTCTAAGATCTCCATTGATATGTTTTTCACCTGCCATTTTCAAACTAATTCACATCAGAAATTCTCCACCAAATCTTATAACCAGCCTCACAATTTCTTTATGGAAAATTTCGAACTTTTCCTTTGATTACTACCATGGTAACTTGGGTATTCCGTGGTATCCCGTCCTAAAGCAAGAGAAGCTCCCAGTGGCCAACGCTAGTGGAAAGTCCGCGAGCCTCTCGACCAACATCACATGGGTCTCAAGCGGGCAGAGGAAGGCAACCATTTCCTTCCTTCTTTTTTTTTTTTTTTTTTTTTCCTCCCTCTTTTCTATGAACATTCATTTAGTAATCTACTTCACAAATATACGATACACCCGAGACTATTGCATCACGATGGAAGTAATGGGCGAGCCACACACTTTATATATGAACAAACAAGGCAAATTCTAGAGAGAAAAAGCTTAAACCTGCAAACTTGAAATACTTACCACATTCATATCAACGCGGAGTTCTTCAAACCACATGGTCGTGTCCTTTTCTTTGAGAACGCTTCCAATATATATGCAGGCTAAAGCTATCATATGCGGAGGGTGGACGAGAATGAGATCCATCTTAAAGGTATCATTAACAATGCCCCTGCAGTTGTTCAAAAAGGGTTGTTAAGTTATGAAGGGTTTTTTTTCATTCCAAATGATTTAAAGAAAGATTTCATCAAACAATCAAGACTAAAGTTCGTGATTGATCACAGAGCAGATTATTTAAGACTATGGAAATAATGCATTCTATATAATGTAAAAGGCAGCTGCCAAATATACAATTAGAATAGGATATTATTGGCATATAATTCTTACCAGACAAAG
>JAJIYU010011502.1:0-15235 GCA_030144865.1 Tinospora cordifolia
GAACATCTCCTTGTGTTGTTTCCTTTCCTACATTATTTTTTTATTTCTTGCTGCACATCATTATTCCAATCTAGTTACTAATTGCACAGAAATTTCAGATTGGTTCTAACTGTTTTAGTGACTCTATATTCTAACACTAAGCTTCTTATTGATGTGAGTATTCCAGTGGTTTTTTATCTCGTTATCAGTTCTTCCAGGAAGATGAGCAGCCACCTCGAACCATCTGCAAGTCAATTATCATCAATTAATTAATACAAAAACAAACAAAAATTCAGTTCTCTGGAAAAAGAAAAAAGACCCAGATGATCAAAATGCTGTAAGTAAACCCATTTGAGATTTTTCTGCAAGAAATATAAATAAACTTGAGAAAAATTAAACTGGACTTAAATTAGAAAAAGGTTTTAGAAACATAAACGGTTATTTATTAATTTATTCCATTGGTCTTAAACTCGGGTCTTTCTTTTCTGGCTGTTAAGTCAATCCACCATTAGTTGAAAATGTTAGGAAACAATAAGATTGAAAAATCTTTCAAGAAAAACAATGCAATGTGATATAATGAGATACAAATTTCACTTCATAACTGAAACTCACCAGTTCTATTTCTACGTCTGCCATGGCGATGTTCCTAAAATGCTTCACATATATTCCTCAGATCTTTCTTGGTTCCACTACTAGCCCACCTGAGGAATTAGAACCCACCGTTTAACAATAGTCTGGTCAGGAATAGGAAGAGAATAACTTCCATGATCATATAAGCAGTCCATGGTTAATTGAACACTAATTTACAATCGAGATCTGTACCTTCACAACAAATTACAGTCAATCTTTAAACCAAAAGTATTTTATAAATAAATGGTTGCCTTTGTAATTTCTTTTGGCAAAAGCAAGTAATCTGAAAACCAACACGATAAGTTGTATATTTATGACCTACAAATTTATAAAATGAGGAAATTCCACTTATTGCGATCCATCAAAGGGTTAGGTTTAGCTTATCATGCACATATGCATCAAGCAAGCAAAAGTATGGGAGCAAACTCCCTAATTCTCAACAATGCCAAGGTTTAATGGAATGCACCTATCATATAATACTCCAAAAGCATTCCTCCACTTGCTCCATTGTGCTTGAAAAGAATAAATGTGTTCTAAGAAAAACAGAAATTGCTATTTGCTCTATTATGGTAGAAACCAAAGAGCAAAGATGAAATATAGAGTTGAAGTTGCCCTTTCAAGTTCCTATACAATAATTTCAATATTACTAAGCAACCCTTAAATAGAAGGAAGCCAAGACTCCTGGTATGCACTGCAAATTAGTTCAGTTATACATATAAAAAACGTGCTGGTGATTCCTTGATAACAATAAGGTATTTGATAGTTTTCAATTTGAGTTATAACTTTCAATATTTCTTGATCATTTGTTGAGATTCAAGTGCTATGATTCCTTTAATGAAATAATTAACATTTCTTATAAATCCTTTAATGAGATTCAAGTGCTATGATTTCTTCAATGAAACAGGGTTTACCTTTAATGGGTGCGTTTGTCTGTCTTTTGTACTGTCAATTCTATCAATAAATCTATACGTTTGTTTTTAAAAAAAATAATTCCTTTGATGAGTTGGTCAACTAGTGTTTACTGTCAATTCTATCAATATAATGCTCTTTTCAGAATCACTAACAGTCTTCCATTACCTTTTTCTCGTGCCCAGCACTAGGCAGTAGCTTTCCATCAGATGAGAAATGATAGCAAACAACTTTGCTATTGCTTGTTCCTATACAATCAAATTCATTGAATGTAAAACCTGAAGTAGATGTGAGCAACATAAAAAATTTCAATTGCCAATGGTAAGTCTGGAAAGAAAGACAACAAAATACCTTTAGAAGATTCAGCATTATGATCAGTAGGGCTTCGTTTTAGTGTTCTAAACATGTCATTTCCATCTCCATCGTCATGCTGTGTAAGAAAATTATCCACCTGCTATTTAATGCATTATATAGGCATTAGATCAATTCCAGTGCCTGTATACATTGCCTAGATCCTCAAACAATCATTTACAAAGAGTTCTATATCAATATCCTATACTGAGTTCTTATTGAGGCATCATAAGTTTGATGCATTTCTTTGATGGAGAAATAACTTAAAAAGAGATAGTGCTTTTACTAAAAGCTGCCACAATTTCGAGATTAAAGAGCTGCAAAAATACAATACCAACTGATTTGAAGAGGAGGCAAGACTACCTGTTCCATCTGAATACATTATTAACTTTTTCTGCATGCTGCTAACGTGCTGTGAACCAGCACCAATAGCTACTCCATCACCGAGTGTATGAGTTGATGGAGTTGAAGGAGGGGAATTTGGTGAAGGGCCCACAGTATTTCCAGTACTGGTACTATTAGTTGGCCCAGAAGAAGTAGCCTGTTTCCGCTTTCTGTTACCCTGAAATATAACAATCAACAGTTGATAAAAATGGTTAGCCAATTCCAAAAAAACTAGAACTCTGTTTCTCTCATGAACTCGGAATTTTTCTTGATAAAGCTTCACTCTGGATGCTAAATCCTTTTCAAGATGCCAATACAATCTAACAATGTAGAAATTCTTGGACAAGGCCATTTGGGACACACCCATTCTCAACCTCTTTTTTTCCCCTTAATGAGGTAGGGTTGCCAAGAGATTTATTGACCTTATAAACTAATAATTTTTTAGTTTTATCGCTTTGTGGCTCATTCAAAGGTCTCCTACTCAGCCCCTTGTTGGTGTACATAGAAAACTTGTACAAGTTTTATCCTAAAAGAGGTTGGTTGCATGTAATAGCTCCTTTTAGTATATTTGGTTTGAATATCTTCAATGTAAAGAAGGTCCTAAAGGTTTACACTTCCAACAGCTGAACTGAACTAGCGGATACATGTGCTCACCAGTCAAAAATAACTAAAAATATGAAAAAGTACAAAGATAATGCATTACTAATACATTCATTAACTATTACTTCTCACTTGCATAACAGCAAACAACTTTGAAATTGATTCTCTTGTGCTAGTATTAGAGTAAAAACCAAACAAACCTAAGCATGAACACCACTAGTTGGATTAACAAGCTATAATTGTTAGGTAGAAACTAAACAATGTATATCAATCGTTGGGCCTCACCTCTATCATTGTAGTTTTAAGCCAAGTGGTTGTCAAATAGAATCAAGCCATTCACAACACCTGGCTAACCAACAATAGCTCTCATATCAGACCATCACTATTACAAAACAAAGCAGGATACAGAAAGGAAAACCCATTAAAAACAGAGACAGAGATAGAATGAACCCCAAAAGAACACTAAATCACTGAAGCTAGAATTGCATTTACAACCCAGAAAGACTACTAAGAAATAGAAAACCATTAGAAAGAAGAAATTCCTCAAGAAGAAGAGCCCATTAACGTACAAGAATACCAAACCAGAGAAGTAATGATAAGAAAGAACCATGAAGCAAAATAAATTCAAACCGAAGGATGGGCACCCATTCCTAAACAAAAGAAACAGAAATAACAGCTAGAAATAAAATTGAAAAAAAAAAGCAGAAACTCCTAGGAAGTTAGAGCAACATGAAATCTATATGAACAATGAGAAAGAAAAAACCTATTAAAGAATAGGAAAATCTACCAGACCAAAAAAACACATTAACATGCAAAGATGCGGTTACCGCAGAACACATTTGAAAACAAAGGATCAGTGGAAATGCAGAAGAACCCACTAACAACGAACCACAGAAAGCATAAACCAGCGAACCCAAGACTACCCACAACAAAAACAGATAGATCCATGACACATTCAAAGAGAATTTACCTCAACACTCAAAAGGGTAAGAAGAGGAGCTGAAAAAAACTCTCAACAAGGCTCAAAACAACAAGCAGAAAGCTGTAAAATCGCAAGAAGAACAAAACTCTCAGAAAACAACGAAGACCAAGCCATTAGTAAGGATGAAGTTGATAAGTTTCTTGTCTTCTTCAGCTGTTCATGGCCCTTTCTTCAACCCTACTTTGTCACAACAAGGTTGTCTTCCCAATAAGAAACTAGGAACATGAACAGCAAGCTGATAAGATCAGTGTTACCGGTTGATCCCATCACAAATTAACATACAGATAACCAAGCAAAAACACAGGACATACCTCCATTACGGAATGGCAATCCAAAGCAACCTTAAACACAACATCTAGCCCTCCAAGTTCCCGTAGTTTCTCCTTCAAACTTCCAACAAACCGTCTTACAATAGTAGCTGTGTGTACAATAGAAGACTGATAGAAGAAAATAATCTTTATTACGGTTTCCATGAAAGAATAGTAAATTAACCAAGAAAAGTTTGACTTATATAGCCTTATAACCAAAGTGAGAATTGACTAAGATACTCATATATTAAAAATATAATATATTAGTCTAATATAGTTTAATATCCCTCCTTAAACTCAAGATGGCAGTGAAACAAGCATTGAGAGTTTGCCAACAAAAAATCGAAAACGTTGAATAGGGTGTGATTTGGTAAGGAGATCTGCAAGTTGCAATGAGAAAGACACAAAAGGTAAGGTGATGGCGTTATCTTATAAGTGATGACGAGTGAAGTGACAATCAATCTCTATTTGCTTGGTGCGCACATGAAACACTGAATTGTGAGTAATCTGAATGACACTCTGATTGTCATAGTACATTGGAGTGGGATAAGTAATGGAAATGTCCATATTAAGGAGCAATCGTCGTAACCAGATGATCTCTACAATAGTAGATGCCATAGCACGATATTCAAATTCAGTAGAAGATTGAGAAACAACAGATTGCTTTTTGCTTTTTTAAGAAATCAATGAGTCACCTAAGAAAATGCAAAAACCAGTAACTGATTTGTGATCAGTGGGCTCACTAGCCCAATCAGCATTAGAATAAACACGAAGCTCCAATGAAGTAAAAAAAAGAAAGAGCAAACTTTGATACAGAGTACCACGAAGGTAGTGAAGAAAGCGAAGGACAACACCCTAATGAGTGGTAGTGGGTGAACCAACAAATTGACTGACAACATGAACAACATAGGCAATATCTAGATGGATAATGGTTAAATAAACCAAACTACCAACAACAGTACAATAGAGGGAGGCATCATGCAGAAGTGTACCATCTGTGGAAGAATATCGAACATTCTGCTCAATGGGAGTGTCAATAGTTCGAGTATCAGTCATACGAGCACGTTGGATAATATCGCCAATATATTTAGACTGAAAAAGAACAACTTGAGGAGTATAATCAACTTCAATACCTAAGAAGTATCAAAGAGAGCCTAAATCCTTCATTTTAAAATCACGAGTCAATTCCAACTTTAATGCAACAATAATAGGTAAATCATTACCCGTAATAATCATGTTATCAACATATAAAAGTAGGAGGATCCGTCTCGTAGATGTAGAATGCACAAATAAGGCAGAGTTAGAAGCACTGGATGTAAAGTCAAAAGAAGCAATCACTGTAGATAATTTTTCAAATCAAGCGTGAGGAGCTTGTTTGAGACCATATAGAGCTTTCTTCAGTTTGCAAACATGACCAGGGGCATGAGGAACACCTAAAGGAGGAGTCATATAAACTTCTTTGAGATCTCCATGTAAAAAGGCATTCTTGACATCTATTTAAGAGAGATACCATTGACAAGAAGATGCAACAACAAGAAGAGTACGTACAGTAGTCATTTTTGCAACTGGAGCAAAAGTTTTCTCATAGTCCATCTCATATCGTTGGGTGAAACCTTTAGCAACTACCCGTGCTTTGTAACGATCAATGGAACCATCAGATTTAATCTTGATCTTATAAACCCAACGAGAACCAACTGGGGTTTTACCTGGTGGCAGCGAAACCAAATCCCAAGTTGCTGTCTTGCCGAGTGCAGTGAGTTCTTCAGTCATAGCCTGTTGCCATAAAGGATCAAGTACGACCTCCTTACAGACAAGGGGCTTAGAGAGATTATGAATAGAGACCAAAAAAGTGAAAAAGGATTGAGAATAAAAATTATAAGAAAATCAGACATTTGAGTGGACTTACGGAGACGTAGAGGATAATGAGATGCATGGGGAGCAACAATCTCTTCAAATGATTGAGAGGGCATAAGAAGGGGAGAGGCATCGAGAGCAGTTGAAGATGGTGAAGTTGGAACCACAGAGGATGGAACATCGACATCTGTATGCTGTGTAGTATCCCTGCAAGATGAAGGGAAAGAAGTTGCGGGAGAGGATGGTACATCAGAAGGCATATCAATATGTTATACAGAAAATGGATCAACTCTAATCAGGTCAGATTTGGAGACATTAGGAGCAGCAGAGGAAATAGAGAAGAAAGGAATGTGTTCAAGAAAGAAGACATGACAAGAAACATATAATTTGTTAGTAGAAGGATCGAAACAACGAAAGCCTTTTTGACCATCACCATAACCAAGGAAGACACAAAGAGTTGAACGGGAAGATAACTTATTGCGTTCACTGTGTGGACGTAAGATAAAACAGGCGCATCCAAACACTCGTAAGAAAGGGTAGTCGAGAACACATCCATATAACTTCTCAAAAAGAGATAATCCAGAGGTTTGAGCTGTTGGAATTTTATTGATAAGATGAACAGTTGTAAGGATAACTTCACCCCAAAACTCATTGGGGACAGTAGCAGAGAGAAGAAGGGAGCGAGCAGTTTCAACAATGTGTCGATGTTTTCTCTCAGCAACACCATTTTGTTGCAGATTGTCAGTGCCGGACAAATGGTGTATAGTTCCATTAGAAGCAAGTAAGTTAGAAAACTTAGTAGAATTGTATTCCCCACCCAAGTCACAACAAAAGCATTTAATGGTAGCTGAGTGTTGAATTTTTACTAAAACACGAAAGGTGACATAAATATTAAAGAAATTAGAACGACGTTTTATAAGAAAAACCCAACAGTAGTGAGTATAATCATCAATAAAATACACATAATAACGAGATCCCCTTTGTAGAAACAGGGGCAGGTCCCTATACATTAGAATGAATCAAATCAAAAGGTGTAAGAGATATTGAAGTACTTTGAGGAAAAGGCAAGGCAGAGAATTTTGTCAATTTGCAAGCACAACAATTTGAAATGCCATGAACTTTTAAGTTGTCTAAAATACCTTTAGAGGCCAAAAATTGCAAACGAGAAGTAGAAATATGACCTAACTGAAAATCCCATAAGTAGAAGTTAGAGGAATGAGGACTCAAACAAAAAGAAGAAAAATCAACACTAGAGGCAGCTACATCAAGAACATTCAACCACTCCAAGGTGTATAATCCCCCATGCCTACAACCTGTCCCAATCAGTTTCTGAGAATGAAGATCTTGTACAAAGTAAGAAGTAGGAGAAAAATGAACAGAATATCCAGAATCACATAGTTGGCCAATAGAAATAAGATTCAATCTAAGATTAGGAATGCAATAGACATTAGAAAGAGATAGATGAGGTGTAATGACATGACCAATACTAGTTGATGACATAGGCGTACCATCAGTTGTCATAGCAGATACATTAGGTAAAGGAGACAAGGAAATAAATGAAGAAGGGTCCTATTTCATGTGATGAGAGGCACCAGAATCAAAGACCCATGTAGATGATGACATACCTCAAGGTTCAGAGAATAACAAACCTAAAGATGAGGATGTTGATATGGCATGAGGTTAAACTGTAAGGAACTTCTGAAACTGTTCAACAAGTACAACAAAATTGGGAGAAGGAGATGAGGATGAACTAGATCCAATGGAGCTAGTGTGCGAAGGCTGTGAGCCACGTTGTGGTTGCTAAGTGGAAGATTTGCGCAATAGTTGAGGACACTGAGATTTTCAATGACCCTTTTGTTTACAAAAACTACATTCATCAGGGCCAACCTTAGCATGCCGCTTGTTTTGGGAGGAGGTGAAGGAGCGACGTGGGACTGCCAAAATAGAAGGATTAGGTATGGGAAGAAGTCCCTTGCCTGCTTGAGACTTCAATCTAATCTCCTTAGCTAAAAGTTTATTAACCACTGAGTCGACTGAGGGGAGAGGACTACGATGCAATATTGTACCACGAAGACCTTCAAAATCATCTCGAAGAGCCATTAAAAATTGAACAAGACTTTGTTCTTCTCTACGAGATATGTATGGAGCAAAGGTTTGAAGTTCACTAAATTCGGTAAGAGCTAGTTGATCCCAAAGATTTGACATAGTGTTATAAAACTCTTGTATACTCATAATCCCTTGGCAAACAACACGAATATCAACTTCCAATTGATATTATTTAGCAAAGTTAGACTGGGTATATAGCCTTAAGTAGTCCCATACATCTTGTGCAGTCTCAAATTTTGCTAGTTGAGTACCAATTGTTTGCTCAACAGAGTTATTGATCCAAGTAATGATTTTAGAATTATTAGCATCCCAAATATCCAATAACTCTGTGTATTTTTCATTGGTCCAATCCATAGGCTTAGTATAAAAGCTAGTGACGTAACCCCATAACTTTTTGCCTTTCAAGAAATTCTTCATGACATAACTCCAATAGGAATAATTTCGTTCATCCAATCAAACACTAATAGATTGAAGAGAGTCAACTCTTTCACCCCCCATAATAATAAATAGTGACACTCAGCCTCAAGTAAAAAATAAACCTAAATTTCCAAACAGAGAATCAAATCTCACGGTTGCACAATAATAGCAAGTGAACAGTGGTCACCAGGCAACACGGTTCACAATTTTCAATTCAATTTGCAGTGGATGCACAGCGGCAAGTGTGCACATTGCAGAACAAAAGGCAGTGGAGCTGCAGCAGTGAAAAGTGCAACGACCTTGAATTATTGATCGAAGAAGATGCAAACCACCATAGATCAACCAATGGACCAGTGGCAAAAGGAAAACAGAAGAATGCAGGGGCGAACAGATCAAACAGAAAGGGACCAGATCTGATGCTCCATCGTGGGACGAACAAAAGAGAGAAGAAGGAGACAGCGACGACGAAGCACGTAGATAAGGTCAGTGCGAAGATGATTTCTGCAACGACTGCAATAGAAAAGGGAATAATGCAGAACGAGTCAAACAGAGCAGCGGTGGAGAAGCCAGTGTGAAGACGATTTCTGCAACAATTGCAACAGAAAAGGGAATAATGCAGAACGAGCCAAACAGAGTAGCGGTGGAGAAAGAAAGCACAGCACGAACAGAGCTAGTGTGGCGAGAGAAGAGGAACCAAGCGCAACCAGAGAAATCGCAGGGTAAAAGAAAAGGCGAACAGAATAGTAGCAAGGAAGAAACCAACAGCGAACAATAGAACCGCACAAACAAAATAGTAGCAAAGCCAGAGAACTTGCGAAATAAAGAAAAGCAGCAGAAGAGAGTGATTTCTATGTCCTACAACAGAAGAACAAAGTAGCACAAACCAAAGAAATCGCGAACCCAATTCATTTGTTCATAGTCGTGCTAGCAAACAAACAAGGTGGCGTAATACAGCCGGCTCTGATGCCATGACAGAAGAAAATAATCTTTATTAAGGTTTTCATGAAAGAATAATAAATTAACAAAGACAAGCTTGACTTATATAGCCTTACATAGTCTAATAAAAACAACAAAAAAGAGATATTTATCTGTTAAGAAAGGAACATCCAAAAACCACCAAAGGATTAATTGGTTTATGCATCCACTCCATGAACTGCACCAAACGTGCCATCAAACGAACAAAAACCAAAATAAAGACAACTACTATTCATCAAATATGCTCTTTGAGTTTCCTCGTCCAACGAATGTTTCTATTTTGCTTATGTCAATACATGAGTACATAAATATCACTTACTAAAGTAACTCCTATGCATAGCCAACCAAAATAACAATTATCATTTTGTCCCACAAAGTGGCCAATGACATCGTTTATCACGTTGCAAAAGCACCCTAGTATATTGCTGTAACGGAGGTTGTGTAGGAGGATGATTTGAATGCTCGCATGGTGCTGCCATGGATCCTTGTGTCATGTGCTGATAACTTCTAACTTCTCTTCGGTGTTGTCTATCCCCTCGTTTGGCCCTTCTTAGCCAATTAAGTTCATTCACATGAACAATAGTTGTCAAACTCTCATCACCCAATATTTTAAATCAAACAGTTAGTGAAAGCCAATATGCATCATGAGGAATTGGATGAAAATGCGAAGTATAGCACTTGATATACTTATCAAACGATACCATTCTTCAATATACACGTTACAATTGAGAGCAAAAAAATGACATATTGCTTGCACATGCGAACATGAAATTCCATAACATTGTCATTTGTCACAACTACAAAATCTTTTAAGTAGATCAACAACTTGTTTGTTTCCTCCCTTATGTAATAGTACATTTTGTACGCCTGTAACAACTTCAAACCTCTGAAGTTGACGATCAATCAGTGTGACTGTATTACCTCTCGCCTTAGCCGCCTATTTACTTATCCTCTTAATAACATAGTCAGTATAAATTTGGCCTTCTGAAATTGCTTTCTCTATTTCTGTATGTCTATCTTGAAATCATGCAACAGTTCTATAAAAACTCAGTTGTGCTAATGTTATGATTGAGAACATTCAAGCACCTTTGAGCACACTGTTAAAACTATCTACAAACAATGAAAAAAATGCATTGTTAATTATAGTATCACTGTACATATAAATAATCATAAACAATAAACCAATATAGACTAATAACCATGAAAACATGGCCACTAACCAGCAACATTAGAAGTCATCCAACCATACCGTATTCCACTGTGACACCCGGAGCCCCTGGACCGAAACCCAAGTCCTCCTGCGTGCGACACTTGGGGCCAGCGCATCTACAAGCGCTCCCTTCAACTGTTCTGCTGTGCACGCGGGACTTTTCACCTCTCTGTGGGTTTGATCCGCCGGGAACCCGGGGTCGTCAACCTCATTTCTACTCACTAAACTCGACTCTCAATCTCATATCATGAGAAAACATGTCAACCTAGATAAACATCCTACTGTGTCTATCGATGGATATCATAATTCAAAAACATAATGTCAAATACTTCACCGAATTTTTTACAGTAAATATTTATAATGGAAAATCAT
Organism: Tinospora cordifolia; assembly: GCA_030144865.1. Lineage (NCBI taxonomy): Eukaryota > Viridiplantae > Streptophyta > Magnoliopsida > Ranunculales > Menispermaceae > Tinospora > Tinospora cordifolia. The sequence continues at coordinate 11,078 of JAJIYU010011502.1, forward strand.
TTCTGCAGCGGAAACCACCAAAATCATCAACCCATATAGCAGGGTTCAAATAAACTATCACATACATGTAATCAACCTCTAAAAGTAACATCGTAGAATACATCTCAAAACTATGGTCAAAAATAGGCTCACAGAGCCAAAAGTCCCAATAACACTTTAAAATATACAACAGTCTCAAAAAGGAATATTTGGCCACACGACCTATTCAAAATATATACATGATCTGTGAAAACATAAACACAAACAAGAATAACTAGTCCCGCAGCGACCTCTCGGCGAGATCACCAAACAAACCTTGAATCAACGGTCAACTAGGGTACTCCACCTCTGCGAGTACCTATAAAAGAAAATGGGGTGAGCTCGAGAGCCCAGTAGATCATCTCTACACAATTCTAGCATTATATAAACCAGAAATCCAAAACATGCACACACTTTCATTACATTAATCGTTTCAAACAGTTATTTGTTTTGTTGTATCCTATGACCAAAAGAGCTATACTCCCGGTGTCCCTCGGTGACAAGAAATCGATCCTAGCCGGTATCGTCTCGAGCTACGATACCATTCACGACCTCTCACGTCATCCAAGAATAGGCGCAATGGTGTACAACCAATGCTCGTTCGTCCGAAGAAACTCTCAGCCCTCGCAGGAGGCTTCATTAAGAACACCAAAGATGGGATTTAGAAGATGTCGTGCGGTAAATACGGCCACGTCCACGAGTTGTCGACAGATACCTACCATCGGCCTGGTACGTTGATTTATTAGATCTTAATTTAACCTTCTTTAGTTTCAATAGATTTCATTCCATACCTAATCATCAATCAAAGTATCTAAATCATGTAGCAGATGACATAAATAACCAGACATTATGCTGCATATTCAAGCAAATACTGAAAACATATAACCAGACATTATGCTCAATCATCATTCAAGGCATCCAAGAAATATACACACCCTAGCATGCATCTAACATCCTAGGCTATACAAACATCATACCTTGAACCTCAAGCCTACATAATGCTAGTGAGCAAGAGAATCCTGCCCACCTGACAACAAGGAACGACCCTTGCACTTACTCGCGAGGATCACGCTTGAAATCCACCGTCTGAAATAATTAAACTTCGTCATTCAGTCCAAATCACCAAAAATCCTCCTTCAACAATAGTATAGAAAATCCCAAATTTTCATTTTTCCTCACAAAAATGCAAACTTAGAGTCAACGTGTTCCAAACTAAGAATAAAACACATTTAAAACTAACTCCAACTTCAAAAGAGGAATAGGTTGGATTTTATTACCTATCAAGCGATTTGCACCTTCAGAAATCCTCTAGATAAGCAAATTTCCTCTGGATCGGTCTAAAACTGCAATTGAACAGTTAAAACTTCTAGAATTCAGTTTTAAATCGATAAACTGTCAGTTTAGAAGGAAGATTCGAGCTTATAGGGTTCCAGATCATTTTTTCCATCAAAACCCAATTTTTTTGATACAGAATCTGAATGAATCGATAGAATTGAAACTTAAATGATTAAGAGGTTCAGATTCCTAGCTTAGACCTTTAACTCCTCCTTGAATCAGCTCTGGATCGTCTCTCTTCAACTTCGGATCAACTCGGGAGATTCTGTGCGTGAAATGACGAGTTAGGGCTCAAAACTGTTTAAATTTCGCGCAATGACTGCAGTTGGCACTTTACGGACCGCGGTCACCACGGTGACCGAGCTTTTCCCTGAATTTTTCACTAAAGACCGCAGTCATCCTTTAGTGACCGCGGTCACCAATGTGGCATCATGTTTATTTCAACGTTTTTCAAAGTGTTTCCCATTATCAAACATCCTGATTTATTATATTTTCATACCATATTATATAATAGTCATTTAAAACATATTTTCACACATTTTTATATTTATTTCATAATTTTTAAAAATTTATTTTCGAGTTGTGAGCGTTTGAAAACTTTGGGGTATTACAATCTACCCCCCTTAAAAGAAATTTCGTCCTCGAAATTTAAATAGAAAGTACCTGCATAATGTGTCCAATCACTCAGGCTTGACGAAGAGATCTGGGTACTTCTTCTGCATCTCACTCTATAATTCCCAGGTTGCTTCCTCCAGGTTATGTGCCTCCACGGGACTTTGACTAGGGGTATGTCTTTAGTCCTGAGACTCTGCACCTTACGATTAAGAATTCTGACTGCTAGCTCATTGTAAGTAGCATCATCTCGAAGTAAAATATCCTCCCAGTGGATAACATGAGAAGGATTTGGCTCGTACTTCCGAAGCATCGAAACATGGAACACATTATGTATTGAGGACAATCTGTTTGACAAATCTATCTCATAAGTGCATGCACCGGCCCATCTAATGATCTCAAATAGACCAATGTATCGTGGTGCTAGCTTCCCCTTCATTCCAAACCTTCGGATCCCTTTCTGTGGACTAACTCTTAAGAATACTCGATCACCTTGCTGGAACTCTGTAATACCTCAAATAATTTAAAAAATAATAATAATAATGATATAATAATAATAAAGGTAAATATTTTTATTTTATTTATGTGATGAGAGCTTTGGGTAAAAATAATAATAATAATAATAATAAATAAATAAAAAAAATAAAATAAAAGATTAAGTAATTGAGCGTTAATATTATTACTAATAATACGATAATAAAGTGATAAATAAATTGAGTTAAAAAAATAATAATAAATAAATAAACAAATATATATATATATATATATAGATAAGAATTGTCGGTGGAAACAATTTGAGGGATTTTGGGGCGTGGTCTCATGAACGAAATGAGAAAGAAAGAGAAGCTGCGGATGCTGTAACCGGTGCACTCTGAAACGAAGGAGCAGTCATGACTCCACCCTGCTGCTTCAGTGATCGGCGAACGAACAGGAAACAAAAGGAAATGCACAACCTATGCGTTTCAGTGCAAGGAACGAAAGGAAGAAGAAGGGCGATCTGCTGGTGCTTGTGTGGAAAACAGATGAAGAAGATCAAAACGAAGAAGAACGTAGATCTGATGTGGGGATGAAGCAAATCTAGCTTAGATCTGTGGCTGTTGGAACGTTTTTGTATGAATCGAAAGAGAAACAAAGTTGCTGCAGCTGTGTGGTCCATCTAGTGCGTGAAGAAGAAGACGGACTGAAGAAGAGAGCTGCAACCTCTGTTTTGCTACAGCTCACCGTGGAAGAAGCAGCAGCAACGGCTGCGATTTAGATCTGTGAAGAAGAGAACCAGCTCGGCTGGTTTTGCAGCCACTGCTGCGTTGAGGAAGAAGAAGAACCGAAGGAGAAGAAGAAGAAAGAAGAAACTAAAATTTAGGGACTAAATTTCTGGGTTTGAAACAAGCTAGAAACTTGATTTTTCTGGATTGGAAGACGTTGAAGAGGAAGAAGAACACACTTGCTGGATTTTAATTGTGCATCTCAGATTTTGGGGTCTTACTGGTCGAGATTCAAGGAAGGGGAAATGCAGAATTTGGTGGAAAAAAAAAAACAGAGCAACATTCCGTGCTGATGCTGCTCGATCAAGGAAAGAAATCAGAGGAAAAGGAAGTGGCTGCTGCTCAAATGAAAAAAATGAAGCAATCCGATTACTCTGTTCCAGACCCAGATGCTGCAGTTCCTATAATGGAAGTAGAAAATGGCTGCAATAACTGAAAACAGGGCACGACTCCGTTTTAGTGAGGGCTGCAGCTACTACTGTTATTACCACCGGACGGGAAGAGAAAAAGAAGATGACTGTGGTGGCTGCGGAATGAAAACGAAAGGGATGGTGATGAGGCTGGTTGCAGTCGCTGCTGCAATGAAGAATAAGAAAGGAGAGAAGCCGTGCGAGAAGGAGAAGCAGACCGAGGAACAGAGCAGCAGAAATTGCTGCTGCTGCTACTCCACCTCGCCGCTGCCGTAAGCTGCTACTGCTGTTGCGTCCAACAGAAACGAAGAGGAAGACCGTGCAGGATGATGGAATAAGAACAGAAGGCTGCTGCTGCTGTCTTCACCGTGAAACAAGATAGGAGAAACCAGAATCTTGGTTGGTGGTGTTCGGTTGGACAGAAGCTAAACAGAGAATGGAGAACATCAGTTACTACTGCTATTAGTTGAAGAAGATTAGAACAGGGAATGAATGATTCAAGCTGCTATGGGCAGGTGTTG
>JAJIYU010011503.1:0-15272 GCA_030144865.1 Tinospora cordifolia
TTTGATAAATAATGTAATAGTTTATTCTTGAATTAGAAAGTTATGTACTTTCTTAATAAAGAAGTTGAATTTTTCTTTACCTTTAAATGCCTTGATTTTATTAAATGTGAAGTTGCACTATTGAATTTATTCTAAGGCATGTGGTATTGAAAAATAGAAAGTCAAGTGTGTGCCGCTTGTAAAGTAACACCGGCCCGACCCGCCAATTGGTTAAGTCCACCGTCAAAAGGAACGGTGGTTATGTCCAACTCTCAAATTAAAGAACGTGGGGGTTGGGGTGTTACAATTTTAAATTCAATTCAATTCAAGGTGAAACCCTAAGTTTGAGTTTCTAATTCTAGTCAAATAGCCACTAATTGATTTTCTAATTCTAGCCTAGTGTTTCTAATAATTGAGCTCTAATACCACACGTGTAACACCCCAACCCTCGTATTTTTAAGCATTGGGCATTACCACCGTTCTCTTGATAGTGGACTTAACCAACTGGCGAGTCAGGTCGGTGTTACTTTACAAGTAACACACACTTGTTCTTCTCTTTTTCAATATCTTGTGCCTTTGTATAAAAATTCAAGAATACAAAATTTTCACTTTAATAAAATCAAGGCAAATTAAAATAGATAAAGAAGTTCAAACAATTTTATTCATAATAGAAAAATTAAAAGTACTAAACTTTTCAAAAAAATTAATTATTACAGCAGAAAACTTCAAAATACTTTTCAGTAGAAAAGATTTAAACTTTGGGCAACGTGTCCTTAAAAATTCAAAAATATAATAAGGTAAAAACTTTCTAAGAACTATCCATGTTCAACTGATTCATAGGTTTCACGTTCCTAAAAAATAAGAAAGGAAGGAGTGACCACATAGCCCAGTGGATCCTTTTCAAACAACCATCTTTCATATTCAAACTCATAACACAATCATAATTCAAACACTTGCAATCATTAGGCGTTTCAAACAACAATTTGTTTAAGTTTAGACCAAAAGGGCTTTTAATCCTTGCTCTTAACTAAGTAAATGGGGCCCACTCAGCATCAACCCGTTAGTGGCATGTGTCAACATCAACCCATTATACATGGTGACTCACAAGGTACTATGGTACACGACCCTCAAGTACTTAGGTTTGAAAACCATATGACCTAACTCATATGAAAAGAAAATCCATAGCGTCACTGTGACCACTATGATGGTACATGGTTATTATCACCATTGTCTCAGCTTAACTCTCATATCATGATCTCATAAAATAAATTTCAAAATATGAAATCAAACTAAAATTCAGAATATACACAATCAATTCATGAAACACTCATAAGACATACATCATACTTTAATTTAAAAGCTTAAGCATGATACTAACATGGCATTGATGATATAATTGCTTAAACATGAATCAAAACTGAAAAACTAAAATAAACTTTTAAAATTCTGAAACTGAAATTGAAAATCTTTTATTTCAGTGAAAAACACACAAATAATGAGTATGTCATAAATTTAAATAAGAACAAAAGGGTGTTCTACAAATCAGTTCCACCTTGTGACACTTTCTTCAAAAATTTCTGCAGCAATTCCCCCACGTACTTAGTGCCAACGAAGATCACTCAAATTAATTCCCCAACCCAAGAAAAGAACTTATCACACTCAAGAGAGAGGAAAGAAAGGTGAGAAGAGATGCCAAGAAGAGGGCTTAGAGAAAATAAGAGGAAATGTCAACTCTTATGTTTGGAATGAGGGAAATGAGAGCCTAAGGGGTTTATATTTTTCAAAGGGGGAAAAATAGAAACTTTTGAGTTTTTCTTTGAGTAAAACAATTAAATTCTTTACAATTTCGTACTTTCTAATTTTAAGGGGAAAATAAGTAATTTTCAAATTTTTTTCAGAATTTAAAAATTAATTTTTAGTATATATCTCAGTTTTTCAGTATTTTCAGCAAATTTTTCGTTGATTTTCGCACTTTTTCATATTTTATAATTCGGCTATTATTCAATGCATTGGATCATCCTCAAGACACACACACAGATCTGATCATAGGGTCAAGATTGGTGCGCGTGGAGTCGCACCATGTGTCTTTGTGATCATGGTTTCGAGGCTTTGATCGCGACCGTCCGGTCATCCTCGATCATCTCTGTCTGTTCAATCTTCATTATCTTGTGCGCTTGGGCGTTGGTGCGGATCGTCTTGCAGCCGTCGAATCGCGAGATTGGATTCAAATCTACAGTTTGCGGCCGTTGGATGTGTTTTAGGTTATTTTTATATGATTTTCAGCCGAATTTCATGTTTTATTTTCAGATTTTTGCCAAATCATAATTCAAATTGATTTTCTAATCTTGTTTTCATTAAAAATTGCACATATCCTTGTATTTTTGGGTATGATATCTCATGTTATATATTATATTCATATATTTTCTCCCAAAAATTTGTTAAATTGATTTTATTCCTTATTTGGCTAAACTAGGACTTACCAAATTTTTCACCTGTCAATTTTGTATAATTCTCTAAATAAATTTTCAAATTTCATATGAATTTTCAAGATGTTACAATTTGATATGTTTTCAAATGTCTCATTTGGTGACCTGTAAGAACCCAAAACAACTTGAAATGACGTAAGGTGAAATGAACTAACTAATGGGACAACATAACCAAAAACTAGAACAATTGGTCGAAGTCAAGGTTTCCATTTGCCAAACACCCTCCAGGGAGTCCAAATTAGAAAAAATTGTCATTTAGGGTACTTCGGGGGATTAAAATGACCCAAAATGAAATGGAATGACATGAACTAACAAAATGAATGACATATCCAAAAATCAGAACAATTGGCCAAGATTTGAATTTTCATTTGCCTAGTGACCTCAATGATTCCAAAACTATAGGATATAAATCATATTTTCAAGTAAATAAGGAAATATTAATTTTTATTTGATTTTTGTAAACCTATGAAGTTATGGCCACGTGCAAGTTACATGGGTGGAACACCATGATCATGTGCACCCTACCCTACCCTAAGCTCCATGGAACGTGTTCATTATTTGAAAACATGAATAATGATCCCATGTGCCATGTAAATGATCAAATATGCCTACACCTATAAAAACCATGAAGAATAATTCCATGTGCCAAGATAAATGATCATGTATACTAAGGTTATATATAAAATGCCTCATGAGTGTGTGTGTGGGCACACATGTGACAAACCCAAGATAGAAGTTTAATGAGAGTTGCTAATTTAAAGTGATATAGAAAGATTCCTTCACCTAGAAAAAAAATCAAAAAATAGAAACTTGCCTCATGCTCGCATGTGGAGCCAAAAAGGAAGAGAATCTAAGGGAAATAAGAAACATTCCAAACGTTGTTTTTGTGTGCCCATATTAGAAACTTATTTGATTTTATGAATCACAACATATTATAATGTTTCCCTACTAATAGAGGACGTCCAAGAGGGATTAGAATGTATTCTAAACCTTTAATTGTGTTCACACACATAAAAGAAACAAATAAGGTTCAGAGATTTTGCTCACACTTGGATTGGAAACCTTAGTGGTCCCACTTGCCAACCATGAGCACATTTGTCCTCTTTATGCAAACCATCCCCTTATGAGTTTGAAAACATGTCCAAACGTGGTGAATTGCCCTAGCTACCCTAAATGCCCCCCTTGTGCTCATGAACACCTATAAACACCCCATCTTGCTCACATTCATCTCATCCCAAAGCAAAGAGTTGGCACTTCCCTATTTGCTTGTTTTTGCCTTCTTCTTGACACCCCTTCTCACTCTCTTTTCTTTCTTGTGTGAGAAGTTCTTATTTCAGTATTTTAGAGAGTTGTTGAAGTAGTTTTTTTGGTGATTAGAAGTTCTTGAAATTCTGAAAGTGGTAGATAAGGGGAACCTCTCCTGGATTCTACAAAGAAACTCGGATTAAGGTGGCGGGGATTTCTTGAACTTCTACTTAGCTTTTTCAAATATCTAGCATGTTCATTCTTGTTTCAATGCTAGTTTTCAGCATGTTTTATTTTAGTTTCAGCATGTTTAATCATATTTTAATTTTAGTTTAGCATGTTTTATGTTTTAAGCACTCATGAGAACATGTCATGCTTAGAATCCATGTTTAGGATTTAATTCAATGTTTCAAGCATGCTACATAATGTTTACATGCTTTCTTGGTTGTTCAAAATTCTAATATTTGCATTTTGAATTTTTTTATGATTATGTAATTCTTAAATATAAGAAATTGAAGATAAGAACCACGTATTGTCATAGTGACCTGTATGGGTGCTATGGGTGTTTTTAACACATGCTTGGAGTGTGTGGTTGCAGGGCACAACTAAGGAATACTTGGTATGTGGCATCCAATAGAAAGTGACAAAGAAATGTCTTTCCACCCTAAAGAGGGGTATCTAAATTAAGAACATCAAGGAAGTAGAACCCATTTCAGTCTTAACGTCAACTACAACCAAAAAGTTGCTTGAATCACTTAATGCATGAAAGTATTTGAATTTGGATGTGCTATTGATTTGAAATAGTAACTTAGTTGTTTAATGAATGATCCACTAGGCTATGTGCTTACCCCTTCATTTTATTTTTTAGGAATTTGTAATGCATGATCAAGCTTGCTAAGGGATTAGAAACTTTATTTTTAGAAAGTTTCTTGCCCAAATTTTGAATAAAGACTTTCGCTGAATTTTGTTTTAAATTTTAGAGTTATGTACTCTTTCTTTTGATTACATGAATTCAATAATGTATTTCTTTATTTTATAAATAAAGAGCTTGAAGGTTTCCTTTATTTACTTGTATTATCTTGTTGAATTTTAAACTCAATGGAAGTGTGTTTATGAGTATTTCAATAAGTGTTAGAACAAAGGAAAAGCGATGCAAGTTGTGTACTTGTAAATGTAACATAGAACCCAACCCGCCCTGTGGTTGAGCTTAAACCTATCTCTTGGGGGTTAGGGTGTTACAATATATGAGAAATCATAAATCAAAGAATTGAACAAAGAGAAAATTATACTAGAAGTTTGATCTTGTTCTTCAATTCTTCTCCAATTTCTGCTTTCTTTTCTCTCTAGACGTCAATGTATTCTTGCCACAAGTCGAATAATGAAATCTAAAATTATACATACATGTTCTTTATATAGGCACGTTTCACTCCTATTTAGATCCTAAATCTGATTTCTACTCGTAAACAAAATAAAGAACCAAAATTGTGTGCCAAATTTCAGTCGTGCCCATCTGTTTTGCTCACAATCTACAATTTGCCACCCAGATCATGCTTTTTTTTCCTGTCTTCTTCTTCTTCCAATCTGGCCATGCTTTTCCTCTTATTAACAAAATGTGCCATTCCAAATTAAGCACAAGTTTGGTTCCAAATTTTCTTCTTGTCATGCCCATGCAATTGTCTTCAAATTACCTATTTTTCCATTGCAATTATACTTCAAATTCACGCCCCAATTCACATGTCAATTGACCCATCCACTATTCTTTACAATTAATGTTTTGCCATTCCACAATTGCATGTTTCTTCATGTGCACATGATGATTGTGTAAGCTAGACCAGGTTTTGATTTTGGGCTTTATAATGTTGAATGAGCCTTGTTTTGGGCATGGACTTTACATTCTTTCGTATTTCCATCTTAATTCCTTTGTGTGTCCATCTCTTCTGGATCAAATCTTGCGCAAGCAACTGAAAATCCTTTTCTCAAGCATTAATCACAAATATAAATACGTAAAAACCATATTAAAATTCTCAAAATGCATAAATACAAGCAATGCTCTTGAAAATGTTGATCCACCTAATTATAAATAAATATGTTATATTTTTTTTTATCTAAACTCATGCAAAATATATATAATAATGTTATTATGCAATTTCAGTTGGAAGTTCTAGGACATAGATCTGATATGGTTGAGAGTAGTAGATTTGCAATTAGCACAAATGGTGAAGCACCACTCTAGGACTTTTTCAAGCCTGTGCTCAATAATAATTACTCCAAAATTGCTCGCATACCCATCAATGCCAACAACTTTGAATTGAAGCCCTCGTTGATTACTATAGTATAGCAACAGTAGTTTGGGGGTTTGGCTACTAAAGATCCGATGGTACACCTTCATGAAAATTTGTGATATTGTCAAGATGAATAGTGTGACAGAGGATCAGTTAAGATTGAGACTTTTTTCCTTCTCTTTAAGGGACAAGGCAAGGACATGGCTGCAAACTTTCCTACTAGGTAGCATCACCACTTGGGAAGAGATGGCCCAAAAAATTCTACAGAAGTATTTCACTCCAGCAAAGGTTCATCAATTGAGGGGTGAAATAAGTTCATTCAAGCAGTCAAATTTTGAGTCTCTTTATGAAGCCTGGGAGAGATTCAAAGACTTATTAAGACAATGTTATCAGCATGGCTATCTTCCTTGGCTACAGATTCAGATGTTCTACAATGGTTTGACACCACCTATTAGAGCTTTGGTTGATTCAACAACTGGTGGTTCTTTGATGGGAAAGTCTACTACAGAGGCCACTCATCTCGTTGATGATATGGCAGCTAACTCCTATGGCTATGGCATAAAGAGAGGCTTAATAAGAAGGGTGGAGTACATGAGGTTAATGAGGTTACAGCTCTAAAAATACAGATAGCTTCTAAAGCACAGATAGCTTGTATGACCCACCAAATGAATGCATTGATTTAAAAAATTTGTAATGGCCAGTTTCAACCACAAAAAATTCAATCTATTTTGGCCATAGCTGAAGCTCACAAGGCATCCTTTATCCATGAAGCATTGATAAAGCAGTTGAATGCACTGAATCGGTTCAATTCTTATCAAAGTCAACAACAAAAATATAATGTTCCTCAATATTATCATATGGGTATCTGTCAACATGAAAATTTCTCTTATGCAAGTAACAAAACATCTCGCAAGCTCCACCAAGTATGTGCCTCAGTAGAACTTGTTTGAAAATAAACCATCTAGGGACGATAAACTGGATGAATAAGCAGGCTCGTTTTTTTGAAGAATTGACTGGAAGAATTGATCATAATGACAACTAAGTTTTAGGGTTAGAAGTTCAAATTGGGGACATGAATGTTACAGTCAAGAACCTTGAGACTCTGATGGGACAAATTGCCCAAGCATTCTCCAGTCAATAGCGAAGCTCCTTTCCTAGTGAACTTATGTCAATCCAAAAGAAAGATAAAAAGCCATATTTACAAGAAGTGGGATAGAAATCCAGAGCCCACCCATTCCATCCAGGCTTCCTATGCTAGTTGATGAGCCTATCCATTCTAAAGGGTCTATTCTTACAAAGCTAACTAATCTAGTGCTTATTGTTGAGCCTAAACCAAAAGTAGAGCTTAGATGTCCTAACATCACTATTCAAGACAGCAAATACCTTGTGCCTCCTTCGTTACCTTGTCCACAGAGATTTTATAAGAAGCAAATAGATCATGAGACTGTGCGATTAATAGAGGAGTGCAGTGCTATAATACAAAGAAAGCTACCTCATAAGCTAAAAGATATAGGGAGTTTCACTACTCCGTGTAGCATAGGCACTAAAATATTTGACAAGATTCTTTGTGACTTGGGGGCCAGCATAAACTTAATGCTACTTTTAGTATATCGAAGGTTGGGCTTCTCAAAGATCAAGCCAACTAGTATTGTTCTTTAGCTTACAGACTGTTCTGTTACTTATCCATTAGGAATTATTGAAGATGTGCTCGTTGAAGTGGATAAATTTATCTTCCCAGCCGACTTTGTTGTTCTTGATATGGAAGAAGATTGGGAAATACCATTAATTCTTGGGCTTCCATTCTTAGCTACTAGTTAAGACCTAATAGATGTTTCCATGGGAGAGCTCACACTGAGAATGAATGAAAATCAATTTGTCTTCAACATCTATCGCTCATTGAAGCCCCCTACTGAAGCATGAGAATGCAAGAAGGGTAATGTGGTACAAACTGGCACTGAGATAGAGATTGAAAAGCCTAGACCTCCTAATATTATGGTTAAAGATGTTGAATCCACTAAAGGGGAGGCCATACAAACACATAAGAAGCTTAACTATGCTATAATAGAGCTGCAAGATGTTGTTCATGCACAGAGAATTACTATGAAGTAGACACATAATCTAGTGTTGAATAATAAGCAGCCACTTGCTAACATAAAGCAGGAGTTTCCCAAAGCCAAAGTGTTTGCGAGGATCAACAAATTGGGCTTCGGTTAACCCGTATCCACATCTAACTAAAGACGTTAAACATAGATCTTAATGGGATGCAGCCCACTGGTTTTATTATTTTTATTTATTTCATTTATTTAATTAGGGTTTAATTTAATTTTCTAGGTATGCATGCATTTTAGTTTAGTCCATAAAAAATTGCATGCATTGTAGTTAATAATTTTCTAATACTTGTCTTCTTTTTTGCCATTTGCAGGTTTTCTAAGCGCTCTAGCTTACTTTCCTCCATATGAGCGTTATAGTGGAATGTGCTCTTGAGGACAAGGCACAGTTTAAGTTTGGGGGTACACATTGAAGAAATTCTTCTTCAATTTCTTCAATTTTAGATTTCTTTTTCCTTTAATATTATATATTCTTTGTACTCCACTGCTTCTAAGTTGCATATATTTATAGGCATATCACATATATAGTTATCATTGAAATTCTTTTATTACATTTAGATATTAGAATTATTTATTTAGAGTTAATTCATGAGCATATTAGCTTTTGGACATGAGCATATAGCGTATATAGGTGTACATAGGTTAGATCCATGCCATATTTTTGAAAATTTTTACTAAGTAACCTATGACATTGAAAATTCCTTTAGTCTGATGAGACAAAGAACTAGGGTACTTTTAAATAGTCTGTGTGCTTGGTTTGTCTAAAATTTGACCTTGACAGATCTCTATAGTGTTAGGGAAATTGAGAATCTGAAACTAAGGAAAGTGAGAAGTAGAAACCAAACCACTAGTAGAGAGAATTTCTCAGGAACTCTTAAAATAATCAAATCTATCTTGAACACTACTTAGGAATGACACTATGAGGGAAATGATGTACACTATCTTTGTTTGAGTTTTAGCCTAAAGGCCAATCCCAGCATTTATAATCCTTTACAACCAATTTTGAGCCTTAAAGCCTCTTTTCTTTTTATGAACCTAAACATTATATATAATAAACACTCTATCCTATTATGAAAATCTCAATTGAGCCTATTTGTGTGCACTCATAGTTATAATACTACCTAATGATTTGAAAGGAGAAGATGCTAACATTAAGATATATATGTTTTCGATTTTTGTTTCTATCTTTGATATTGCTTTATTAATATATATATATATATATATATATATAGAAAAAAAAAGTTATATATTTATTTGTTATTTCAGTATTGTCAATGAAAGTTGAGCTTCTTACTTTTGCATGAGTGTACATATGGGTATTGATTGAAATGTGTGTGATTAAATAAGTTTGGGGGAGCTGTGAAAACAAGGTTGTGAACATGAACAAAAAAAAACAAGGGATTGAACAGAAAGGGTCAAGCTACATTGAGAAAATCAAATAAAATAGGTTGTTATTATTGTTATGAGTGTACACTTGACTCAAATTTAAATTCCTATTACACTTGTACCTTGAGCCAAACCATTTTATAACCTACAAGAATGACTACTGATCCTATCTATAGTTTGAACTAAGCAAAAGATAGATAGAGGAGAAAATTGTGAGGGTTTGTGCACTTAGGTATTAGGAAAGGATTTTTGTGAGTGGGATGGTGCCTACTAATCACCTACAAAGTCGAACAGGATTGAGATACTAATAGATGAGAGGGTGAAGTTAAGGAAGAATGGAGAATACATTAAAAATCTAAACAACCTGAATGGTCGTAGAAAAGTGTTAACGAATCACGAACTATAGGAATAGAAGATTGAGGTTACAATGATTAGTAAAAATGAATTTAAATTCTCTATGGTATGTTGTGTCAGTTTTAGAGTTGAGTCATTTTTCAGGGATGAACAATAGTTTAAGTTTGAGGATATTTGTTAATTGCATTACTTACTAACATCATTATATACATTTTATATATATTTTGCATGGGTTTAGACAGAAGATATAACATATTTATTTATAATTAGGTGCATAAGCATTTTTAAGAATATTGCATTTATTTATGCATTTTTAGAATTTTAATACGATTTTTATGCATTTATATTTGTGATTAATGCCCAAGGAAAGCATTTTAGTTGCTTGTGCAGGATTAGATCCAAAAGAGATGGACACATAAAGGAATTAAATGCAAAAGAATGTAAAGTCCAAGCTCTAAACAAGGCTCATTCAACATTATAAAGCATAAAATCAAAATTCGGTCCAATCCACACAATCATCATGTGCGTGTGAAGAAACTTGCAATTGTGGAATGGCAAAACATGTAATTATGAAGAACAGTGGATGGATCGACTAGCATGTGAATTTGGGCAATGGCAATTGCACATAATAGAAACAAAATTTGAAGACAATTGCATGGGCATAATAGAAACAAAATTTGGAACCATACTGGTGCGTAATTGGGAATGGCACATTTTGTAAATAAGACGAAAAGCATGGGCAGATTGGAAGAAGAAGAAGACAAGAACAAAAGAAAAAAACATGATCTAGGTGGCAAACTTGTAAATTGGGAGCAAAACAGATGGGCACAACTGGAATTTGGCACACAATTTCAGTTCTTTTACTTCGTCTACAAGAAGAAATCAGAGTTAGGGTCTAAATAGGAGTGAAACGTGCCTATATAAAGAGCATGTATGTATAATTTCAAATTTCATTATTCGAGTTGCAGCGAGAATACATTGGCGGCTAGAGAAAAAAGAAAGCAAAAATTGGAGAAGAATTGAAGAACAAGATCAAGCTTCTACTATGATTTTCTCTTTGTTCAATTTTTTGATTTGTGATTTGTCAAATATGTCTGGCTAAATATGTAACACCCCAACCTCTGAGACTTTTAATTGGATTTATCCGCAAAACGGGCCAGGTCAGTGTTACATTAGAAGTACACAACTTGCCTTTCTAATTCTTTTATCCCAATTCTTATTGAACATTATCTGCACACAACCCAATTTATTTAATTTAATTAAATAAGACAACACAAAGAGATAAAAAAACCTTTTCTTTATTTACTATTTGAGTTAAATGAAACAAGTACATAACTTAAATTTAAACTATTAAAAGAAAGAGAGTACATAACTGTAAAATAGAAACTATTTCAGTAGAAGTCTAACTTATTCAAAACTTGGGCAATATGTCCTTATATTAGGTGTTTCAAACAGTTACTTATTTGTAATTGTATGTTAGACTGAAAGAGGGTCTAATCCCTTGATGTTCTTATCAAAATACCTCCCCATGAGTGGAAAGGCAATTCTCTTAATTTAGGGTCTCTTGCCTGTATTTCAAGTATTTTGTTCTACATCCATATACACTCTTGCCTGTATTTCAAGTATTTTGTTCTACATCCATATACACACAGTATATGCAACTCATATATAGATAGTATATGTAAAAAACACCCATAGTATCCCTTTGGATCACAATGACAGTATGTGGTTTTTAATCAAAGTCTTTTATTTGCATTCCCATAATCATGAATCATAAAAGAATTAAAATTCAGCATCTTATCATTATGAAAGCATAAAAACATCACTTGTGTGCATCATATCTCAAAATCGGCCTAAGAATGGGAATCTAAGCATGGAATCGTTTTATGAATGCTTAAACATAGTATATGTATCAAACTGAAAATTAAATCATGTTAATGGACTGAAATATGTATGATAAACAAATTTTAAATCATGCATGAACATGATATTAATTTGATCTAGTAAAGAGGGGTTTCTGAAATCATTTCCACCTTGTTTTGTACTTTCTTGAAAATCCAGCAAAGTTTCTACAATCAAAGAACTTCAAGAACACTAAACTACTCAAGAACAATAGCTTCTCACTTGAGAACACTCAAGAACAAAAAAGAAGTGAGAAGGGGTGCCAAGAAAAAGGCTTAGAAAGAACAATAAGGACTTGTAAGCTCTTTCTATAGGATGAAGAAAAATTGAGCACAAGGGGGCTTTTATATAGAGTTCTAATGGCATGAATTGACAAGTTTTGGGTGTCTTCATTGTAGAAACCTTTCTAAAACTCTTTTCCTTTATATTTTATTTGTTTCATATGCATAAAAATTAGTAAGTAAAGATTTTAGAAGTTGCTAATACATTCTTTCGGGTTAATTTCATTTTGGAAACCTTTCTAATTCTTTATTTTACTTGCTACCCAAGTTTTACAAGCTTCCCTCAATTAATTTTATTTCTTACTCTGGCTATAATTTAAAATATCCACAATTTTGTATCCCAAAAATTTCATAAGATTTCCAACAATCAATATTTATTTATTTCATTTAATCAAATTTTGTACAAATTTTTGGGTATTACAAAATTTATTAATTTTTAGGATGTAATTTAGTTTTTAGAATCCTTTGATTTTTATTTTGATTAATCTATTTTCAGGTATTGTTTTATATTATGTGATCATAATGCTTTCTATTGATTGACCACCAATAAATTGATCTCAGATTGTTAAACTAACTCAGGAGAGAGGTTTAATAATTGGATAATCAAAGTATAGACCTATTTGAATCAATTTACCGAGAGGTTGTTGATTCTATAGGAGGTTGCACGTGATTACTCATTTATTGCATTGGTTTATTGAATCTACATCTTGGGATGGGGCATTAGGCAATTTGCCTGATAGGATCAAAGTGCCTCAAGACAGGGTTTTGATTATTAGTGCTATAATCTACAATAACAGAATTTAGATTAATTGAAATAAAGAATTCATATAGTTTTTGATTCAATATTCACTTACTTTTAATTTGCTTTTGATTTAATTTAAGTTTTTAATATTGGATTTGATTGTGAGCCTTAATAAAATTGCGACTAAAATTAAATTGGATTTGAGATTTAACCACATACCATTCCCAGAGGATGATAATCTAATATTTACTGTATATTACTATTGCGATTCTGTGCACTTGCAGTGATCTCAACAATGCTACCATGGTAACCATAGTGAGTTTTAGAAGAATGGACACATTATTATGGTAGGCTACTAGGGTAACCTGAGGAGGTTACAAAAAGACAGACGTATTGTCTGGTAGGCTACCGCAATAACCAGAAGGCAATGACGAAAAGAAGTTACACTATCACAGTAGAGTACTGCAGTAACAAGTGTAAAAGTCCAGAAACAGTGAAGAAGACGAGTGTAATATCGCGGTAACTATGATCAATACTACAATAATCAACTCGAAAAGTGGACTTCTGTGCATGTTTCTTTCATCCCTTGTTTTCTGATGACCTTGGCATCCCAATACCTCAAACTCTAGACCACTAACCATGCATTGAGAGTAGATAGGGTTGTCATATCTTCTTTTATCCGTTGAATCCTTTGGTTGCTCCAAAAGAACATCTTGACTCCTCCTAGGGTTTTGTTTTTTATGATGGAAGTAAACTCTTTAGATATTTGTCACAAACAATTCTAAACTTAAAAAGATGAAGAACATTAAATGATTAATCATCTATGATCTAGTTTTACCTTGTAGAATACTCTGAAGAAGGTCCTATTGCCTAAAACCTTACTGTTATGTAGTTTTCTGGGTTTATCCATCACTTGCTATTATAGTTGGTGTATGGGATGGCTAGTGAACTAAAGAATGTTAAGAACATGGCAAGGAGTGTAAGAAGAGAAAGGGATTTGCACTTGCTTGAGTGGTGAGAATGGAGTGCTCATATCGGGTTTATATACAATTTAATTTGGATGAGTTTAGGAAGTTTTGTGTTGTTTCCTCAGTAGAATTCTTTCCCAACTCTTCTCCTTCTATTTTACTTGTTTCTTGGGTGCAAAGTATTAGTAAGTGATGATTTTAGCAATGGCCCACGGGTTTAGAAACTTTACATAATCATTTTTGCACAAGTTTTACATATTATTGAGGTCGTGGAATGTATTACTGTGGTAACCAGAACATAGTGTTTTCATTGGTTCTTCTAGGCAATTGACGCACTATCACGGTTGTGGAATTCATTACCACATTAACCAGTGAGATAGCTCTATGCAATTTTTATGTAATGTTCAAGTGCACCTACGCCTTCATACATTGAATTTTACATCTTCCACAACATTATTTCCATAATTTTTCTCAAAATTTATTTTATTTAAATTATTTTATTTGATTTTATTTTATTTAATCTAATTATCAAATAAAATTTTGGGGTATTATACAATGATTTTTGACTACATACTTGGCCATTACATGTATTGCAACAGATCATGGATTAAGAGATTGACCATGTTTTATTCCCAATTAATGTTGTTTCTAGATTTCATTGGGTACTTGGTCGTCTTTGCTTTGAAGAGTGTTGCATTTATGTTTACAATTCATTGCACTCTCTTGACATTGATTCTTCTATTAAGGATACACTACGTGCTTACAACACCAAGGAAAAAACCTTTTAAAGTGTGCTTTGTTGATAATCTTCCAAGAAACACTGGTATTTTTTTTCCACATTTTAATAACTTGTATGTCTTCATTTCTTCACCTTTATTATTTATGATTCTTAATACAATCCATGTTTTGCTCTGTTCTTTGTAGTTATTGTGGTTTCTTCATGACATCTTTTGTAATACCCTAAATTTTCAAATGCGTACAAATCGAAAATGGATTTTAAAAATTATGAAACAAATGTAAAAAATATGTGAAACCATGTTTTAAATGCTTGTATTAATGTTTGATAACAAAAATAGCATCATGTACTAGAATTTGGAGAAAAACCTTGGAGAAAATGTAGGAAAAATATTTTTGTACTGGTGACCTAGGTCATCAGCGAACGTGGTCATTGGTGACCGAGGTCATCAGCGATTGCAGTCATCAGATGACAAATCCAAAAAAATAGGTTCGTAAAGTACCGACCGCGATCCGTAAAGTGCTGACCGTGGTCCATAAAGTGTCGACCTTGGTCCGTAAAGTGTCGATCGTGGTCCGTGAAGTGCCGACCACAGTCATTGCGCGAGATTTAAAAGGATTCTAGCCATTTCTTACTGAAACAGCTTGGGGTTTAAAGGAGACGACTCAAGGGTGATTTGTAAGTGAGTTCCCTGATTTCATTTGAGTTTCCCTTAATATTTGATCTCATCTAAAGTAATTATCAATTGTTAGTAAATCAAAAGGATGGAGATCCATTTGAGAGCTTTGTGTTGAGGGTATAGT
>JAJIYU010011504.1:0-15239 GCA_030144865.1 Tinospora cordifolia
ATATATATATGCATGATATACAATTAACATGGTATATAAAATTATTTATACATACAATTACTTATATAATTGCTTGTATATATAAATAATGCGACATACAAATATATATATGCATGATATACAATTAACATGGTATATATAATTATTTATACATAAAATTACTTATATAATTGCTTGTATATATAAATAATGCGACATACAAATATATATATGTATATATATATATATATATTTTTAATACATACAATTATTTATATATATAATGTAAGAGAAGCACATGGATACAACAGAAATAGAGGAACAACAATTTTATAATTCCATTATTCGATTGTTATTTTAACATTATCCCACTACTTATATATATATATATACATATAGTATAATTATTTATGCATGATATACAAATAACATGGTGTGTGTGTGTGTATATATATATATACATATATATACGTATAATTATTTATGCATGATATACAAATATTATGGTGTATATATATATAGATATTTATATGTCACATTAATTTATTTTATTTGAAATTCATACAAAATTTGTGGATGTTACATAATTTAATATATATAAGTTTCTATTGTGCGTATATAATTTATTGTATAACACATGCATTATTATGAAATTATTATCATATTATACCATTATTGACGCATATTATACATAAATTATTCTTTTGTTATACCCGCATTATTTAGTCAAAATTAAAGTACATATATTATAAATAAATAAATAATATATATATATATATATATATGTGTGTGTGCGTGCGTATTATTCGTTTTCCAAATTTTTTTGCCAAACATTTTCGATTCAGTTATTCATTTACTTGCGATTTTCACTATTGTTACAATGAAGAACGAGTGTTCATTCTCTCGAAACAGGACGACCATAAATGCTAAGAACCAGGTACATTGCATTCTTTCGAATCTTGTATTTGTATTCGTCTGAATGTGATAGTGAATGGTTGTGTGGTCTGTTCAACTTTCTTTGAACTAAAATATTGTTCTCACATTATATACACCTTTTTATTTTGTTATTATACACTTTTTAACATGTTAGTCTGGTATTATATACCTGTAGGTATATCAATATATTGTTAAACCTGAAGATAGATACTCAGTCAAGGTTGGGTGCTACATAGATTGCAGCAACAAGCACATGATGCATCATAAGCATTATGTTTACCGAAATTATATGATATGTATTTATGTATATCATTCTACCTTCCCATCATTCATGATTGACTCTAGCAAGGTGTGCATTTTTTTGAGTGTAAAATCGGTGATTCTGGTGACTGTAACTGCTTTACATTGAAACGTTATTATGCTTAATTACGAATAATATGTACATGCGTGTATGATTCGCACTGGTTAATACAAAAAATTAGGGAAATTTTATTGAATGAATGATTTGGGATATTTGGTTAAACTATGATTCGCATGTTTAACTACACTAATTATTTATGTATTCTTTGTAAAATATATGTTAATTATTTAATTGGCATACTAAAACTATATTTTGCAAAGAATACATAAATAATCAGTGCAGCTAAACATGCTACTCATAGTTTAACCAAATATTTTAAATCATTCATTCAATAAAATTTTGCTAATTTTTTGTATTAACCAGTACGAATCATACATGCATGTCCATATTATTTGTATTTAAGCATAACAACATTTCAATGAAAAGCAGTTGCAGTTACCAGAATTATAGTCAATAATGAATGATGGGAAAGTAGAGTGACATATATAGATACATATCTTGATGCATCATGTGCTTGTTGTTGCAATCTATCCAGCACTAGTTATATCTTGAATGCTTTGCATGCTTCTTATTTCACCTTCATTATTCATTAGCTACCATATTATATCTGTAACATTAGTGAGCAAAAATTTAGAAAGTACTATAAGAGAAGCATGAAGAAATACTTTCGTGATCTACTAGTGTATGAAGGATGGATGATTGCCAGTTGCTTTGCTGATTGAGATCATGAAAAACAATTGACAACACTTGATGACGAGAAGAAAAGATTAGAGTAAGAAATCTATGATTTGCAAGGTTTAAAGTTTTTTTGTAACCTTAACCATATCTTCATGTGCTTTCCCCAAATTGGAGTAAAAGTATAAATGAAATAAGTTGATAGTTTGTTCAATGCTTTAGATACTGCAATGTTTTTTTTCTTACAACATACAGGCTTGTATTTGGCACCTACATTATTCCAGGTTAGTTTCTATTTTCAATGGTTTTAAATTGTTTTAGTAGTTAATTATTCCATGTACAAACATCATGTGCTTTAGAGCATCCCCATTGAATGGTCGGATCCTTGGATCTATAGCTTCCTTGAAATTTCCCAAGGTGATTTTTTTTGCCTGAATTTGTAGTCAATCCTTGGTAATTTGAGGGCATTTTTGGAGAATGGAAAGAAAAATGCCAAAGTTTGGTCCTTTTATGAGCTGTTGACTTTTGTAGATACTGGAAAAAAAATCTTCTATTGACGATTTATATGTATATACCATGTTATTTGTATATCATGCATAAATATGGACAAGATTAATGCTATCTTGTCCATGGGAAGGAAAGTACAACGCAATTCTTGAGCCAATAGGCTACCCTCAAGAGAAAGTACAGCATAATACTTTAGCTTTTATTCTTATTTTTTTAAATTAATCTAATTAAGTTTATTTTTTTATGTAGATATATATAAAGATTGGAACAATGGAGAACTTGAGCTTATATGCTTGGATTGTGTATCAAGATGAGACGTGATGATCCTTCAAGAATAATTTTTGCTTGTAGAACTTTTTATTTTTGTTTATTAGGATTAATAACTATAAATAGTGTAAATAATAATGACACTTTTTGATAGATTGTACATATGTTTGGCACTATGAAATTTTTTATTCTTTAGTATGTGCTTTCTTTTGTTATCGCTAGATTTTTTTACGGGCATTATTCGATCTTTATTCCTATATTATACAACATTTCACGGGTTATTTATACCATTATTCACGCATTATTCAATCGTTATCGCTAGATTTTTATACACACATTATTCGATATTTATCTCTACATTATATTACATTTTATTGATTATATATATACTATTATTCACGAATTAATTATTTGATTGTTATCGCTAAATTTTTATACGCATATTATTCAATATTTATTCCTGCATTATACCACATTTTATGTGTTATACATACCATATATATTATTCACGCAATATTCGATTGATATCCCTACATTTTTATACGTGTATTATTCTAACGTTATACCTACATTATACCACTATTCGCGAGTTATACCATTATTTACACATTAGTGGTATTATATAGGTATAACATATGAATAACGTATGTATTTATAATGTAATACGTTTACAATAGTTAAATAAAACGTTGTTATAGACGGCTATAGACAACGTTCACGAATGAATATTGTAATAACTTACGTTCTTTTAACAATAGTCGACCAATGAACATTGTAGAAGGTATTATTTGACAATGAGCAACTACGATTGTTGTAATGACATAGAACAACGTTCGTGTGTTCATTGTAATGACCTTTTCAACAACGTTCTCATAGTGAATGTTTTTGTACACATTTTACATAAGCAATTTGACAACATACATTTTATAAATGTTGTTGTATGCCTTCTATTAGAACGGTCGTTGATGCACGTTGTTGAATTGACGTTGTTGTATCATCAATTTCTTGTAGCGGTGGGGTTTTTCTATGCAAGAACGATGAGATCTAGGACATCATCTTCATATTTTTGGGTTTGAAAACCAACACGGAGGGGTTCAAAATCCAGGGCATCGTTCTTCTCTCTGTTTCTTGCCCAGATTTGCAAACCCCCTTCCTATGTCGTTCATCCGCCCCTCCTTCTTCTTCTTCTTCTTCGTTCTTCTTCTGCGCAATTTTCCTCAGATCGTCTTCTTCGTTCTTCTTTCTTCTTACTCAACTCATCTTCTTCCTTCTTCTTTTCTCTTCTTCTCCTTCTTTGTTCTTCTTCTACACAATCTTCCTCAGATCATCTTCTTCATTTTTTTTTTCTTTCTTGTTCAGCTCCTCTTCTTCTTCCTTCTTCACGTGTAAAAAACGTAGCAAGTTTTTTTTTTCTTTTCTTGCCCAAGGTTTGAGTGTAAAAAAATAAAAATTTATTTTTTTAAGATGAAACCTGTTTATTTTAAAGATATTTGATTTATTTTATTTTTTTCCTTCGCACGTCCTGTGCCTTCGTAACCACGCGAGACCCCTTTCTCATCATATTCATTATTGGTTTACTTATGCATAGTTTACATTATTATGAGGTGAAAATTATTTTTTTTCTTATTTAATTATTTACTTGTTTTATATTTTATTTATTTTATTATATATATAGTTTTCTTTTTTTTTTATTTTTGCTAAAATCGTGCATGTGAAACTTTGCACATCTCTCCTTTTTCATACTTAGTTTAGATCATGGATATAAAAAAATATGTTATTTATGTATCATCATCATCATCATTATCATCGTCATTATTATTATTATTATTATACATGTTTATAGTTGTTATTACCTACTTGTTTTACATGCTCATGGTATAAAATATTTCTCCCAATTTATTTATTAATTTATTTGTATTTTAAGTTTTCAAAATGACGTGTGCGCATTATTAAATCTCAGGGTATTAAAAAATATTAAATGTATCAAGATTGGTAGGCAACACAAGATCATTAAAAAAAGGAAAAAATAAAAAAAGGGTAAAAGAAGAAAGTGACCCAACAATGAGTATCGACTTTGTGGTCTGAGCCAAATAGGGCTGAAACCCAACTATGGGTCTTGGCCACCCTGGGTTGAGACTAATGTGTTGATCTTGGCTAAGGGTGGCTAAGATAATTTGATGAGTCTCAGTCCTGTTTGGTCGAGGTTGATCCAGATAGACCAATAAGTTTTTTCACAAAGCTCAAAGGTAAGGGAAGAAATAAAATCCACGGATGTCAGTGGTTATGGATCCAGTGGTTCAGAGGGACCTGGATAAGATAAAAACACATTAAATTTAAATGTGATTTTGGTTTGGATGAAAAGTTAGCTAGGATGTTTAACTTTCCTAAAATATGTTTCATTGTAAAATCATATTGAGAAAACCAATTTACCCATCTTAAGAGTTGTGGCTTTGGCAAGAGTTTTTGTTTGAATTGAAGCATTTTGGAAAAAGTTGACATATCATTTTGTTTCTAAAACTCATGACCAACCAAATAAAATTAGAATTTTCAATTGCCCATTTTACTGCAAGAATCTCCTTGAAAGTAGAGTGGTAATCGAGTTCTAAATCAAAGAATCGTCCACTTTGTAACCAAATATAAATTGGAATTCATCTAATTTCTCTTCAACTAAAACTACTCGCCAATGTTAGTCACCGACATCAGTTTGAAGTATACGACATCCTGAACCCCAGATTTGAAGGAAAGGAAGCATTTGTGACTTGTGGTTGAGATATCTTACTGCTTTTGTTTGTTTAGCAATCCAAGCAAGAGGAAATTTTTTTAAAGAGGTTACACAATCTTGAAGTATATTTTGCCAAATCTTTGATAAATAATCTCATATAATTTACCACTGCTAAAAATTGTTGAATAAAAGTTTTATCAGCCATTTCATCAGGAAATTCTCAGAACTTTGTAGCCAAATGCAATTGAAGACAAATCTATGAATTCTCAATCTTCATTCCCGAGAAATCTATGGAATTTTGGAAAAGCTGCATCTTCTTCTTAGAGAGCATGAGGTCATATTCTTTACTCAATTTATAAAACTTATCCAAAAAACCTAGATGTGATTCTTCCTCTTTTGAAAATATGAGGATATCATCAATCTAAATAAGGGCATGACTCAGAATTAGTTGAAAGATTCTGGTCATTGCTTTCTAAAATAGAGAAGGGGTGTTTTTCAATCCGAATAGCATCACATTCAACTAATAATGGTGCTTTAGAATAACAAAAGTAGTTTTGTAGCGTTCTTGAAGCTATATCCCCAATTGCCAAAATCCAAACTAAAAATAAAACTTTGAAAATATCAAAGCATTTGATAGTTGCTAGAACAAAACCTCCATTCTTCGTAGAGGAAACTTCTCATCCTGGAGAAAAGAATTAAGTGACCAATAGTTGATGACGAGACACATTTTCCCCCTAACTTGTTTAGGACATTTACTTACGTAGAATGCTTCACATGCCCAAGAAGATGTTGTAGGACAAATTAGTCCTTCCTTGCCAAGTTGATATGTTTCTTGAATTACTAAAACAAGTTATGATGGCGCATCTCCTGGCGAGTTGCCTTTGTAGGATTGATATCTTCATTCATCTTGAAGGGCAGTTTGATAAAGAAATCTATATTGAACCATGACGAATGAGGACACTTCTTTATAAACTTAGAGTGCGAATTTGCACAACAATCTGCAATAATATTTTCTTTAATAAAAGTAACTTAGAGGGAGATGAAATATATACCTCTAAGTTAGAGATCATTATGATCCATGGGAAGAAGGAACATTTTGTTTTTATCCCCTGAGTTGTCCAAACCAGTGACTTTAGCTGTCCAAGAATATCATAACCCAAAATAAAATTTTTGGACAATGTTGGTGCACCCAAAATTCTGTATTTGAATGATATTAAAAGATGAAGTTGAATCTTTACTAGTTTATTGATCAAGGTGATCCTCAAAGCAGAATCTCTTACTATATTAAATGCCTTAGAGTAAGGCTTCCAACATTTAGAAAGAAGATCAAAGGGATGCATTAAAGAAGTTGATGAACCAGTATTAGAGTTGTGATTTGGATAGGCTTTGAATAAGGTGTTAGAAACACCATGACAGCTACATGTAGGAGAGGAAAACTTGAAGCATTTACTAAGGGCGATACATTTAGTACAAACGCGTCCTATTCAGATATTGAGAGAAGAGAATATAGATGATAATCCTCATCTAAAGAGAATATGAATTCTACATCAGAGAATTCAACATCTGTAAGAGAGGAAATTGTCTCAAGTATGATAACTTATTGTCTCTACTTGCGTGGACATTTTTTGGCATAATGTCCTTTTTTATTACATCTGAAACACCATGTTCCTGGGGGTTTACCATGGTTCTTATGCCTTTTGAGGAATTTTCATTTTCTTTTTCGAGATGATGATCTTTTCTTCTTTGGAGAGTGGTACCTCTAATATTTAGAATTCTTGGTCTTGCAAGAACAAGACTTTTCTTCCTTACATTTAAAATGCAAATCCTTAGGAATGCAAGCTTTACTGATATGACTTCCTTGCTTTAGAGACTCTTGCATAAATTCTATTTGACCACGTAACACTTTGTGAGCAGATCTTATAAAGGAATATAATTTTCTAATAGTACAATTTTCATAAATTTTGCTTATACATGCATTCGTGTTGTGGCTTTGGAAGCTAAAGGCTTTGGAAAAGAAACCATAAAAGTAGCCTTAAGGTTATTATCATCAATGCCATCAATCGTATAGAAGAGTTTAGACGTTCGCTCATAGTGCAGATCCATATCATGAAGTGTGTAGGAGAAAACCTTCATGTGTTCTTCAATTTGCATCTCTTCTTGTCCAACAAAAGCACTAAATAATGCATCAATGAACTATTCTGGCACCTACTTTAAAAGTATGAGTTGACAATATTCTTTGAGATCAATCCACCAATCCTTCAGGCTTCTTGAAAATCTACTTACAAGTTGAAGAATAATGTCATGAGTTTCAGAACCTAGCTTAATCCTTTCATAAGCACACTAGGAAGACGAATCCTTAAAGAAAGATGGGCAATTGAAAAAAGGAAGACCATTTGGTGAGAAAGTTGAAAAAGAGCCAAACATTGATTTCTTTGGTCATAGATTTTCAAATCCCATAGAATCATCTGGAAATTCTATTTTTAGTTCATGAGTAGATGAATCTTGGGGATCTTCTATCACAAGTACAGAGGAAGGCACATCCTTCTTTTGAGATGGACAATCTGATGGTTTTGATGAAGCATCTGATTTCAACAAAGATTAAAAATCAAAGAAAGAATGAATATCAACAAAGTCCTTAGAGTCTGCATCGAATGGTGCTAAAGATGTTGGTTCTTGAGAAGGCTAAGCCATATTCATACTAGAATCATCTCCTTAGATAATAAATGGAGTATCTAAGAAAGAGGGTTTTGATCATAAGCCATAAAAACCTCCTTTTGTTTGTCTTTATTTGAGAAATGATGAGTAAATCACTGACCTTTTTGTTGGCTTGGAAAGAGGGACATCTTGCCAAAGTTGCCGAAGAGAATAATTTAGGACAATTTTTTGGTGTTGAGGAGAAGTCTGGAAGTGGCATAGGCATAATATGTGGTGTCCACTTAGGAGAATAAGATTTATGAATCGTTCTTCTCTAAGATTTCAAAGACCTTTGTTCTCTCTCTAAAGCATTTAATCTAAGCATGTTTCTGATATCATTACCCAAAACAAACATTTATGTATTAAGTTGTTCAATCTTGGAGTCTAAATCACCTAAGATGCTAAAACTAGCTTGATTTTGAGAAGCAAATTTGTATTGTTGGTCTGTAAGCTCATGTAGTAGCTCATTTTGATAAAGAGCATTTTGGGACTGCCAGTTTGAAATAACTTCAATATTTGATACTGGTTTGGAGACTAGACCACTAGGAGATATAATTTTTGTTGGTTGAATTAAAGGATGTGTTTGGATTCCTATGTAACACCTTGACCTCCAATCATTCAACCACACCAGGACTAAATTACAAAAGCACCCTTAGTTGCAATAAATGCTAGGAGATAAATACACATTAAATAATGGTCATATGGTCAACCAAAAGTCATTCATGCTATGTTATAACCGCATTTTACAAATGATCATAGTGTGTATCAAATAATATTAATCATGATTTACTAAAATAAAATGTTAAACAAGTACCACGTACTGGTTTTCTCATAATGAATAAAAACAAGGCCATAATTAAGTTGACATATTAGTTATTACATTAATACTGAACTAAAACAATCGATACATAGTCTAAAACAATCGATACATAGTCTAAAACCATCGAAATTGTCCCTATGGCCGACTCAAACTAAATCAAGAGACTACTCCATTAGGGTTCAGTAGGTTACCTAGTTCAATATGTACCTAAAAAGAATAAAAGGAAATGGGGTGAGCTCAAAGGAGCCTAATGGATCATCCTAAGCACATCTCATGCATTCTAAAAATTAAAACATAATATGCAAACACTTTCAAGACATTAAGCGATTCAATCAATTCATTATTTTAGGGTTGACATTAAGATCGAAAGGACTATCCTCAATATTTTCCTTCTCTTAGATGAGACATCCATCGATTTAGAGCATAGCCCATAGACACCTCCTAAAGTAAGCATACATGGGTACACCCTAAAGCAGGGTCATTCTACGAGTACACCCTAAACATAAACTATGTTATAGTCATACATAGGAATGTTACTATACCAGTCCATGATCATAACTTAGCTTATTTCTAGTCAAAGAATGTTCGGTGGTGGTTAAATACAGACACACCACGCTGAGCCTACTCATTAGGGACAATACCCACAACGATCAAATACAAATATGTCGTGTCGTTACATGTTTGATTTCTTAATCATCTTTGTTTAGTTGAAGTCATGTGTAAAAAGAATAGCCATACATATGTAAGGATCATATCAATAAGTAAATCAATAACAAGATTCTATCGTTCATATCGTTCATATCATGGCATAATGAATTTCAATTTTTTGGCGCCTAATTTTTTTATCAATGATTCTATGTTCTTTGGTGTAACATAATTCCATGAAACCATCGTTAAAAGTGTGCCACTTGCCTTAGTTCAATATAATACACATTATTTGTTAATTAATTGAATGGACATTATATTAATCTATAGTCATTATTCGATATTATTACTATACTATTGTCTTTAATTAATATATATTTTTGACTTCTATTAAGCCTCAAAACCAACAACCATAATCATCAAAGCGCATTGACAACTAGCATCACATCATAATACATACATACATACACATAGACACACACACATACACATATATGTATGTCTTGTTTTATACACAACATTGTCCTCCTGCAGAAATACAAAAACTTGGACCAACATAAACATGGTACCCAAGAAAGTCTATTTGATCACAAGATGCAGTTATGATCACAAATAGAGCAAGCTCGTAATCTAGAAAAGAATACAAAGGCACTATAATATCCTAAAAAAATTCTTGAATTTTATTTTAAAAAATAAGAATATACAAATTAATAAATAAATTCATTAACTTGTGAAAGCACTGTAAATAGCCATGGGTAAAATAATAATTTTGCTGCGTAGAGCTAAAATGGTCAATTCACACGAAAAGTGAACTATAGACCAACACTGTGTGAAATAGTGCATGATTGTAAGCACAAATGATTATTTGGACCAATGGAGGTTAAAACAATAATTTTACTCATGGAGGGAAAAACAGTAATTTCACCTAAGACTAGACGCTTGTGCCATTGTAAAAGCAATATGAGAATAAACCATAAAAATAGAACAAAGTAAAATGTCTAAGAAATATTGTAGAAAATAACATGAATTAAATTAATAAAATTTACGTAAATTAAAGAATATGCCCATATGAACATTTAAATTGAGGGAGACAGATTGTATTAGTCTGAAAAATATTTAATTTAGTTAAATTATAGTACATGTGACTTAATGATCTTATAGTATTAATAATTAATAGAAATTTAATTTATGACATATTATTATTTTGTACTAAAGAAAAAGAAAAATAATTGATTAATTAAAGTTAGGTAGAAAAGAAAAAGAAAAAAAAGTCCATTATCCTAAATGTGACAATTAATAGATAATTAACAAATGATATTATTGCTAAAGTTAAAAATAAAATAAGATAAAAATCTCCACAGATCCTTAAAATATAGGTTGTGGTATGGAGTGGTTAGTTAATGATATCTATAAATACTACCCTTATCTTCTCTTCAAACCATCTCATTCTTTTATTCTTCATTTTTTCTTAGTTATCTTTTAGCTCAAGAGAAAGAGAGTCTCATGGTTCTTCTCTTCTTCATTTTCTTCTTAGTTCTCTTCTAGATCAAAAGAAAGAAAGCCTTCTTGTTCACTCCTTGAGTGAAGAAAGAAGGTTGAAGGCTTAACAAGGCTCGAAATAACAGTGTTAGAACAAGAAGGAATTAAGCGCATAAGGTGGATATGATTTCTAGAGTTTAACTTATTATTTTGATTTAAATAAAGTATGTCTATATACTTGTAAGTCTAGGACTATGCTTTGAATTGAACATACATGTTATGCCTTGAGTTGAGTGTGCACGATGGTTGAATTTACATGATTAATGAATGGTGATGCATGTTTTCAAGGATACAAGTGATATCATGATCCATGTTATATTATTGATCAAGTAGCATGCCAATGGAATAATGACTGTATCTGATTTAATCTGTTATTAACATGATTCATCATTAAAGAAAGATTAATAAAGATTAAAATCACATTCCAAGGCAATGACCACCCATTAGGTGTCATCATGGTGTCCCTAACCCAATTTGTTCGTGAGATTGATACCAGTATCATGATAGTGATAGTGTTGAGATGGAACTGAGAGTCAAAGAGGACCTCACTCCCCAGTTAGGGTCCTGAATAGGTAATCGACCTTTGGGTGTTACCTCTGGATGATATCTCAGACCATAGGGGGACACCGAAGTGAATCTCTTTGGTTTTAACATTAACTAATAAAAAAACCAAATGTTTAAATCACCTAATCTATGAAAGTGTCTGACATGTATGTTTTATTTGATTGAAATAATGATGCAAATATTTGGGATGATCCACTGGGCTCTTTGAGCTTACCACTTCTTTTCTAACTTCTTAGGAAATTAGTGATTAGAAGCTGTGTGACTAGTAAAAGTTCACTTAATCACTTTTGTTCAGACTGTACTTTTATAAGTTGTACTAGTCGGGCATGTTGGACCTAGTCTCATTTTTTATTTTAAAG
Source organism: Tinospora cordifolia (assembly GCA_030144865.1). Taxonomy (NCBI): domain Eukaryota; kingdom Viridiplantae; phylum Streptophyta; class Magnoliopsida; order Ranunculales; family Menispermaceae; genus Tinospora; species Tinospora cordifolia. The sequence goes on from JAJIYU010011504.1 coordinate 12,069, forward strand.
ATTTTTTATTGAAATAAACTCAAAAGTCCTTGTATCTCATAAACGTCAAAGATATATTTTCAATCATGAAATTTCAATTGGTTTACTTAATTTCAAAATATTCTATGTGAGATTTATGTGAGTCTCATAAAGTTGGGATAGAAAGAAAGAAATAAAGTGACGCTTCACCTCTCGGGTGGCCTAAGATTATTAATGTTACACTTTGCACGTGAAGATAACGTGCCGATTATGTGGATTCAAGGGCATTTCGATAAATTGCACCCTCCAAACTAAAAACCAATTGGTGTGGGCCACAGGGAGGAGGTGTGGTGTTACAAGCACATAGGTGAAAGGTGAGTTCCAGTGTCCACACCTTGAAACTCTCACGAGCTATGTAGTAACATCCAAAAACCTCAACCCAAAACTATGTCTATCGCTTATTTTTTACAATAGTGCCACCATAGCAACATTACATACAAACATATCAAAACTACCCATAGATCCAGACCTAGCCTAAAAAATCTAGATTTTGCTACTCATGGGTCTAGGTGAAACCTCAAAAACTTTGAACAATAAAATCAATTAAACATGTGATTCATGCCACAATTAATCAAGTATCCACATCAATTTGCACAGTTAATATAAAACATATGCATAAGCTAATAGATTAAAATTATTACTCACGATTATTATCAATACTTTCTCCTTGAATTTGAATTCTTGAGCCCTCAATTTCCCATTTAAGATCAACCTTGTCAGTTTAATAGGATTTTACATAGTTTGGCTCACTTTCACGTCCTACAATTTACTTTTGGGTCAATCCTGGGATCAAATGGTATTTGGTTGGTCATAGTATGTCAACCTGGTTTAGTGGTCTAGTTAACCTCAGTTAGGTCAATCATTCTTTAAAAATACCAAAATTAATTTGATATTATTGTAGAGGTTCAAATTCTTAAATATACTAGGAATTAAATACTTAGCAAACTGAAATGAGATTTTGCAAATTGTTCATCACTCATACCTCAATAATTTTTATTAGAATTTTTGGATTGAGTCTAATATGCATTCCAGTCTCGACTTTAAATGTGGTTTTTTTATATCAGATTGCAACATACGCCATGGATGCATGATCTTGCCTCATTTGGTTTAAGTCCAGCAAAAGGTTAGCTTTTGTCTTCTATAACCCTCTCAAATCAAGTTACTCATGTTTCAAAATTGATCCTAAACATATCATAGTTCATGGTTTGTTCTCTTCACGTACCAAGTTTCAAATTAGAATATCATGGTTAACTATGACCAAATTTCTAGAATTCTAGCCATTTGTTTAGTATCACAATTTAGTCATGATCTTCGCTAGATTAGATCAATGCCATTAACACCATATTGGTCCATTCATTTGCTCTCATACAACTTCATGTTATGCATTTCTACAGTGGCTAAGGTGTTGTTTATCTAAACATTCATAATAAGAGTATGAGATTAAGAGTTTACCTTCATAAATTACTCACAATCCTGTTGGAAATCCTTTATTTGAACCCCTTCCAATTTATGAGATTTCCTACTTTGTGAGTCAGTTAGAAAGCTTTTAGGTTGCTGAAATTAGGTCCCAGAGTTGAGAGAGTGATGCAGAAATTTTTAGAGAAATATGAGGAAGAAGAAGGTGATGAACAAGAGAATGAGCGGATTTATAATTGACTTTGCATTGCGCCTTGCCAATTCTATGCCCACTTCTCTCTTCTCCTCTCATGCAATTTGACACCTCAAGCATCAGGTATCTTAGTGCTCAAGGTTCCCACTCAACTAAGAGAAAAATTAGCTGAAAAATCTTGTTTGTCATTATCTTGCAAATTACTATGGAAATCGTGGCCATTACTGTGTTAGTTTGTCGATTTTGGCTCAATTACACACTTTGACACCTTGGTTACCATGGTAGTGACCCACATTATCACAATAACACGCATTTTTCCAATTTCTTTCACATTTCAATCTATGTATTATTTCTTTCCAACAAAATTGTATTTATTTTATTATAAATACCACACAATTGGATAAACTTTACTTTTTGAAACTGAGGGTCGTTACAGTTTGGTATTTAAATTAGGTTAAGTCTTTATAAACAACATCATAAGCTTATATTTAAGATGATATGAAGGGTAGAGATTGTTCCTCTAACAACATGAACCAATGAAAAACAATATTTATTTGTTTGATTGGAAAAATGTTTAATTTTGGCAAACAAGTTATTATTATGGCCTATCTCTCTAGAGAGTCATCATTCCAAGAACAACCCCATGTACAAGGGTTGAACCTTAAATTTTACTTTCCATTTCTATTTTATGTTGTTGGGCTTATTTATATTATTAATTGCTATTATAGATTATTGATTGACTATTATGAAGTTTAGCATAATTTTATTGTGATGGATTCCACCAAACAATTTACTTTCAATAGGAAGTTAGTACAAGACAAGAGTTTATTGGAGGTTGCAAAAATAATGGCTTGGTACTCATAGATAGAAATCCAATGTTAAGGGTCATGGTGGGAGAGTACTAATAAATTTTTGTGGTAAGAGGTTCAAGTATTGAAACTCTACCTCTATGTCATTTGACTCTAAAAAAAAAGAAGGAAAAATGAAAACTGAAATAGGGCTTTAAGAACTATGGATGTCCTTTCTTCTTGGATGGTGTGTGGACATTGTAGGTTGCATGTGGTACTTACATTCGCTCAAGTACAGAGAATGTAGACGGGCAGACATAAGTCATGAGATTGAAAAAGATAGGTGCATGTCATAGTTCAAATATCCAATGGTAATGTACCGGCCAAGAAATAGTTTGATGGCTTCCAAAGAAGAAAAGTTTCAACAATAAGTCATAATTGAAGATACTATACAATGTTAGGTAAAAGCATATGTAGATGGGATGAATACATGCAAGATCCTAGATGCCACAATTGTTAAAGATATGTTAAGTGTCATAGATGCAAGGAGGGGACATAGTGCAAGATTTATCTTGGTCACTTTTGTTTAGGTGGATTTGTTGAGGTGGACTCACATTTTTTTTTTGATAGATTCCATTAACATGCAAATAAGGACAAGTACCCTTAGAGGTAGTGGGCATCACATCTACTAAAATGTCATTTTTAGTGGCCTCATGTTTATGGCATTAGAACTAAAGAAAAATTACATATGACACT
>JAJIYU010011505.1:0-15232 GCA_030144865.1 Tinospora cordifolia
GTTCATGTCGCCTTGCTTCATTTCAAGTTGTTTTGGGTCCCTAAGAGGTACTAAATGAGAGTTTTGAAACTTGCCAAATTTAGCCCTAAAATGAGTCCGATTTTATTTTGTACCCAAATTTTATCGAATACATGATAAATTTCATTTAATTGAGTATAGAGAATTTAGGGTATTACAATGTGACTGCCTCAAGATAAGTGTACAAGGATCATATTTAAACTTAACTTGGATTTGACCTAGTCCAACTTATTGAGCATATTTTAAGATAGGTTTAAATTTAAATTCCAAAGTTTTCATCTTAGCCTTAGGATGGAATAAATCCACTCTTTAATCAAGCACGTAGGTGTCCTATTGGAGTGATAAGTAGGGCAATAAGTTATTTGTGCACATGCAAGGTTTTGATTATACAATCTTAATAGGTTATCAATTTATTTCATATGCTTGTCAACAAATCAAATGTAAATTCAACTTTCAAATCAATAGTCTTATAAGATCATCTTAAAAATGGTGCCACACTTTTTGGCGAGAAAAAAGTTTACACGTGGATGATTCTCATTTGCAAAGTGGCATCTTGTGATTGGTTTTTCTTATCACCTTGGATACACCTAGAAAGTTAATCTTGGCCATACGTTTAAGATGATCAAAAGGGTCAAATTTTGTTCTCATGTAATAATAAATGTCATCACACTCTTGGTAAAAAATTAAGCTCATTTTATGAGACAAATGGCTAGATTTTTTTGGTCAATTTAGGTACATATGGATCAATGCATAGGGCACCATATATTGTGTACATTTGACATTATTTTACTTAAATAATTTTGTTTAATTATTTTACATAGCACATGGCACCTTTTAGGGCATGCCACTTGGGACGTTTCAACCATGTTCTATTATTGGTCTAGTGTGTGAAAAAATATCCTTATGTTCACTTTCTCGGGCTTACATGTGTTGGGTTTTATTTAAAACATCAATTTTGCCTTGGCTGATTAAAATAATCATCTATGTGTAAAAATAATCTCTGTCACTGTTATGAACTTATATATCAAGTTTCATGTGAAATAACTATTTTATGTCTAGGTGGCAAACTTGTCATTTAGCGCTTGCGGTTAATTTGGATACAGGTGCATGAAATTTTCATAAAACCATATCCTAAACTTCCACATGTATTATTTCATATAAAATGACCCTCTTGCCCTTAGGGTGGTAAAATGACTATTTTACCCTAAGAGGTCAAATTTTACTTTTAGGACATGTTTGGTAAGGGGGATTAGGATATGATAGGATAATTTTCTATCATATCCTATGTTTGGTGCTACATAGAATAAGTTAAAAATTAATCCGGGCCCACATCAATTATCTCATGTTGGTGGGATAACTCAATCCCACCCAAAAAAATAAATATTTTTTTTCACTTTTAGTTTTTTTTTTAAAAATATTTTCTTAAAATTTTTATATCTCATCTTATTTCATTCTATCCTATCATATCTCATTCCACTAAAATAATCCTATCCCATCCTGTACACCAAACGGGGCCTTAGGGTTTACACATGTTGGATCTTCAAGTTTTATGTCTCCTAAAGCCTTTAAATCTTATTTTTAAAGTATTGTATTTCATTCTATTGCTTATTCCAAGAAATTTGTGGTTTATAAAATTTATTTATTTGATTATTCAAATATATATTATTTAACTAATTATTTGTATCAAGAATTTTAGAAATTTCTAAGGTATTATAAATGTCTACAAAATTGAGTGGAAATTATTGAGGAAAATCTACAAAATGCTTACTAAAGGAGACTTTCACCTTAGAAGAAAAATCATAAGATGGAAACTATACATCAAGATCTATAAATATCCATTAGCGAAAGGATACATTAAATCATTCTACAAAAATTTTTGTGGTTTTTTTTTTTATTTTTTTGTGTGTGTGTTAATCTCCTCAATTTGGTGTCATTGTTGCGTCATATTTAGTGTTATTATTCCTCTTTTGCTGTTAATAAAAGTTTGCACCAACATTACTATTTTTATAAAATCAAGTTTGTTATTTTAATAAAAGCACTATATTGTAAAAAGATTATTTTTAATAATAAACTTTAATGTCTTATTTTATTATTTTTAAAGTTTACGAAAACCTCTTATTTTTAATCTTTTTAATCTTGGATTACATTTTGAGAGATTTCTTTTAAGTTTTGATTTATGTTTAATCTTTTATCATCAAGGCCAAATTTTATTAAATGGTACACTTCAGCTTATGCATCAATCTATACCTCTTATTTAAAGTTATTTGGAAAATTACTTGTTACTTTGATTAAGTTCTTCATTTTATTTATATAATCTTTAACCAAAGAAAAGGTATAATTCCCAACTTAACATTGAACATCATGACATATATTATAACTAAGCAATCTCACATGACATCAAAGCATTTTGTTTAAAGTTTGAAATTGAAAGAGGAGAATCAAATTGATGAAACAACCATAAATGTCTTTATCAATCATCATCACTAACAAATATTGCTATAATTGCAAAAGCTTCATGTCTCAACTTGTTGATAAAGTTGAATAGAAGCGATTAATGACTTAAATCATTAACTTTTCACCGTGTATTGTGTTCTTAATTCCATATCCTTTCATGAAAATTTTTTGCCAGTAATTAACCTTGTAATTGCACTCAAGTGTGTAGGGTTCACTTGTTTTCTCCACCTCACATCTTATTATTCCAAATTCAAGTTTAATTCCACTGTAATATTCGACATGACACGTAGAGAAATGACTTTGTGTATATTAAATGAAAATTTTCAAAACGGGCGAGGGTAATTTACTCTCTACGGTTACGAATCTAAGATATAGATACGTTTTTTTTTTCTTTTTTTCTAATTAGATTTTCTTCATCTTCATCTATATGTAAACAATAAAAAGAGAAAATTGAAGGCTAAATTGCTTCCTTGAACTAAACAAATAAGTGATTGGCTCATATGACTCAATATAGGACATTCATGGTTGAATTCTTAAAGGAGTACTATTCTACTTCCATTTTAACCAAGGACCAGTCTTATATTGGACAACGTCCTGAGAAATTGAAAGGATAGAGATCCATCAAGAAGGTAGAAGAGATAGTCTTTGATTTTATTTCTATTATGTTCTAAGTTTTGATCATTGTTTTTGTTTTTATTGTTTGTTGCTTGGTGGTCTTGATGGAAGCTAGTGAGATACAAAGGCAGTGAACACCATAGGGCTATTTCAAGAGGGTTGATATAAGTCTCTTCATGCTTTCGGTAAAGTTTTCATTTCAATATATGTTTTAATGAGTTAAAGTATAAAATTTTTGCCACTCCTTATTTTGTGAAAGTCCATAGGCAATATTCAAAGTATGCAAACAAGGTCTAAAATGAAGATTTTAAAGCTAAGGTTCTTATTACCATTTTATTACATGCCTCATTAATCCATTTTCTTTACTTCCTCTATGTTTTGTTTTTAAAAATTTAACATCATTTTTTAATTGAACAAATTGAAACTATTTTTTTAACTTCTCAAAATATTGCCACACTATTTATATTTTAAATACTTTTATCAAATTTTGATGCCCATCACTATTATCTTGACTGAAGTGGTCATAGAACTTTATACGTATTAGTTCCTCTTTTAATTTTTTTTTATGCATTTTCATATCATGACAGAAGGTATTTATTTTACTTGTAATATTGTAATGAAATATTTAAAATATATTTATTCTAAATGTTCAATATACTTGTATGCTTATATTTTATTTAAAAAAGTTTAATTATGAATTATAATTTTGGGACATTGTTATGCATGTTTTAACATTTAATCATTAAAGCTTTTCTTTACTTACTAAAATATTTATGCACATTCATTTTTCACCGAAATAGGATTAATATGCTCAAAAATTGATGCTTTTTTTTTCTTTTACTTTCCAATAATATTAGTGCCTATTTTTTATGTTTTGATATATTTCTTAATTTATTATAGTTACATTTAATATTTTAGGAATTTATGCTCCCTTTTTAACTTCCAAAAATATATTGACACTATTTTAATTTTTTATTATTGTAAAAAAATCTTTTTTTTTTACTTGATAAAAAAATGAAAATATTGGATTTTTAAAATATTGACATCCTTTTTCTTTTACTTTTCAGTTTGTTCCCCCTATTTTTAACTTGTTTTGTGATATATCATAATTTCATGTTTTTCATTTTATTTTATTTTTAAGTAATTAGTGCCTTGATAGGCACCAAGGCTTTTTAAGGTAGTGGAGACTCTTTGAAAAATTATCAAAATATTGTCACCTTAATTTTTTTTTAATAGAAATGCCACCAGCCTTTAAAATAATAATAATAATAATAACAAATTTTAGAAATATTTATCTCATCTTTTTTCTAAGGAAATTAGTGCATTACTTTTATCTCTTCTTGTAACGTTTCAAATCTTATGCAATAAAACTGAATTAAATGTTATGAGATTAGTTTCAAATCGTATTAAATACTATAAAACTGACTTAATATTTCAAGTCTTATGAAATTGGTGCATTATACAAGCATACATACACACACATTCGTATTCATATGTGCATACACACACATATAATGTTAACTTATGTCAAAAATATTTAAATATTAATGACATATTTATTTATTTGTTGTAAATGTAATTTTTTTTAATGATAAATTTTATACTTGTTGTAGACGATGTTTTTTTTTTTAGTTCATGATAAGTCCTTTCAAATGCAAATTGGTATCCTGCAATGGTTGAAGAAGTCTCAACATTTTAGAAGAATAATATCTGGATGGTAGGTGCAACATTTACTTAATTATTTAAATCCAATTGGTTGTAAATGATTTTCTTGATAAACTAAGCAAAATCTTAATTCTTTCGTTTTCAAGGACAAAGTAAGGTCAATGGCAAAGGGTTTTTACCAAACTCTTAGACTTGATTATCTTAAAAAGTTTTTTACTTCTCAAAGCTTCCATTACTTTTACTGACATATAGTTGGCTAATTCCATAAAGTGACATCAGTAATGTTTTTCTTAATGATGAACTTAGGGAAGAAGTTTACATGAATCAACCAGAATGTCTTACAACTCAACATGCATAATGCACATAAACAACCCAAGGCTCTTTATCGTCTCAAACAAGCTCCTAGGTCGTCGTTAACCAAGTTGAAAGAAACTCTTCTCTTTGTTCTTAGTGTATGTTGATGCCGTCTTAATAACATGTTCAAATCCTACTCAATTCATGTTGTTATCACTTGGCTAAATCTAAATTTCCTTCCAAGAGCTTGGATGAAGTTCCTTTCTTCTTAGGCTTTGAAGCACTTTGTACTACACCAAGACTTTTTCTCATTCAACATAAATGCACACTAGAATTGATGGTTAAAATTGGCATGTAGGACCCTAAACCTACTGTGGCATAAGTATGTGCAAATCTTAAACAATCTTTCAAGGAAGGTACTTCATTTTCTGTTCGAACTTTGCACAATAGTAGTGCAATATTTGACACACACTAGACTTGATAAAACTTATATTGTAATTTAATCACTTGGGGTTCTAGATAGCAAAATATAGTAGTAAGGTCTAATATAAAGCCAAATTATAGAACTCAATCTCTGCCATTAGAAAGTCGATTAAAGCTCTTCTTAGTTCAAATTGTTGAGGTCTTTCCTTGTTTTCCAAATGAAGAGTTGGAAGGCGGTATACACTTTTACATTAGCTCGGTTAGTGATGTTCTTGAGGAAAACTTTGATGGACATAGAGGCACCAAGCAAGGAGACCAAATATTTTCGTATATGTTTGTCTTAGTCAAAGAGGTTGTTGGCAGTACTCTTTTGAGAAGTTTGTAACACCTCCATTTTCAAACCTTTTAAAAATTCAATTTTATTAACAGAAAAATTGTAGATTTATTTTTCTCAAAAGTAATTTTTTCTTTTGTAGTGGAAATAAGTAGAACACTTGCCGATTTTGAGAACATTTTATTTCATTAATTGCTAAAAACCAATATCTTATGTAAACATAACGTCGAGCATTATCCTAAGGGCAGTATCATCCTTCGTGTTTTGTTTCATTATTCAAAACATTAACAAAAATTATCATGTCAAGAAGTGAAGAGAAAACATATTCTATATGATTTCAACATTTCATTAAGATCCTAAAATAATGAAATTGCCTAAACATAATGGACTCAAGTACAAACTAAAATTTGCTTTATCCAACTAGACCATTAAAATCAATCAAAGTTGGCCCTTTCCAAAAAGGGTACATTACAATATTCCATTAACAAAATAAAACCTGTTCCACATGAGGTGCCAAAGTACGAGAAAGTCAAAAGAGAGAAGAAGAAAAGGAAGGGACAAGCTCCCAAATTCAGGTCAGGGTGCAATTGCATCTAAAAGAGAAAAAAGAGATGAGCTCCACAAAGCCAGTGGTTTTATTTTCAAAATAAACAAGCACATATAAAAAAAGATTGTCCAAACACTTCGAACATTAGATTTTTTGAACAATGTTTTATTTTTTAATCAACCTTGAGTAAGATAGGAAAGTCCTAAGATAGCCACAAACTACTGTAAACCATAAGGACAAAATTTGGCTAGCTTTGGTATCTCACACATGGTCCCACATCACTACGGTACTTGAAGGTTGACCATGGTTCATTCATATCAATCTCTAGCCTTAAGTCCCATAAGGAAGAATTTTCAAAATCATTTCAACTCCCGAAGTAAGACCACATAGGGTAAGTTTTTTAAAAATGTCTCAACCACTAGACTAGGGCCACACCGGAGAGGTTTTCAATTAAAAGAATATAGCTGAGCAAATGGGCTGTTAACAGCTCATGAAGGCTGATTGTCTTAGAAAGTATTTGATTATTTTAATTATCTGTATTACATATAGTCAACAACAATACATCTTGACATATGATAAACTTAACTCATATGTGTGATATCATTTCTCTTTATGATCATGTTATCTAGATTGTATGTATATAACAAAGTCACATGTTTCTCAAACATATACATTATATATATGCAATCAACACTTACGCACATGAAATCATCAAGTATAAACCTTCATCCTATCATGGTCTCTATCATGACATGCATATTCCAAATCCTATTAAAAACATGGCATTCATATTCCAAATCATATCATAAATATCAATAACATGATACATGTCATATTCATGACCAAATATTGCATCTAATAATTATATAAATATATAATAGGGTAATATAGTCTTTCCTCTGTGTTCTTTTTTACAACTTGTTGATGATCACTGCAAATGTACAAGATCGCAATAGTACTATACGGTCAGAAACCAGATATTGTCCTTAGGGAACAGTATATGATTAATAATCTTAAATCCCAACCTACTATCAGTATCAATTTTGTTAAGGCATAAATTCAGGTTTTGACAGTTTTAAACTAAAATCAAATTGAAAACAAATGAGTATTGGACTGAACACTATATCAATTAAGATTCTAGAATAGCAAAATTTCATGTGATCCCTTTTAATTCTCGTTACGACTCTAAATCCTAGTTTTGTAGGTTATAACACTTTTCATAAAAACCCTCTCTTGAGGCACCTTTAATACCTATTAGTCTCATCCCCTCATACCCCTTTCCGAGGCATACAATTAACAAACTAATGCAATAAAGACAGAAATCACTTGCAACTTCCTATAGAATCAACAACATCTCTGTTAATTGATCGTTCTAAGTCAGTACTTTGATTATTCAACCATTAAACCTCTCTCCTGAGTTAGTTTGACACTTTCAGATCAATTTATCTATGGCTAGTAAATAAAAAACATTAAACACATAAAGTATAAAACAAAACCTTAGAGTAGATTAATTAACATAAAGAATCAAGGGTTCCTATAAACCAAATTACATTTTAAAAATTAAAATTACATAGGTAGACATAGCGTAGATATCACAACACAAAGAATTAAACAAATAGAAGATCATACTCAAGGCTTGATCTCATTCTTCACCTTCTTTTTGGTCTTTGCTCTCTCTTGCTTTGGCAGTCAAAAGAACTAATAATAATCCCCTCCTCTTAAACCATAATATGTGTTCCTATTTATATAAGTCCCTTAAAACTCTTAAAACATGAATTAAAAAAAAACCCTAAAATTACATCTTTAATCGCACTACCGTAGTAATAAATCACAATAGTCTCACTAATAAAAAATACGAACAAATATGAAAATCATGTGAAAACTCGTACTACCGTGGTAGGATGTCGCGGTAGTCATCCTATTTCTTAAGTTATCTCTCTGGTTATCAGGGTTACCTCCTTGGTAATGGTATGCCTGTAGTCCCCCACATTCTGGATACCGTGATACTGGTCCACAGTAATGATTTGCTTGATTTTCCCTATATTCATGCTCTGTTTACCATTGTAGTATGTTTCTCTACCATGGTAGTTTATTGGTTTCTTACTAACTTGGGTCTGCTTCATCTTCTTTCTTCAGTGTATTTGTTTCCACTTCACCTAAACTTACATAAACCATTAAAAACCTTTGTCAGGCATTAAATCACAAACATAAATATTACAAATCATATTGAAATTCTCTAAATAGGTAAATAACATGCAATGATCATATAAATGCTTATGAACTTAATTATAGGTAAATATGTCCTATTTCCTATCTAAACCCACGCAAAACATGTATAAAATACTTATTATGTAGTTAGTATGTAATGCAACTAACAAATACCCCCAAACTTGAACTATTGTTCGACCCTGAACAATGACTCAACTTCTAAAACTTACACACCATATCATATAGAGTTAATTTTTTTTCTTCATTCATCATAGTAACCTCCATCTTTCATTCCTAAAGCTTTGATTCATTGACAAGTCCCAGGGCCATTCTGATTGTCTAAATTTTTAGTCGACCTTCCATTCTTCCTCAACTTCACCCCCTTTCTATTGGTATCTCAGTCATCCTAGATGGATTATGTGATTTGTAGTTACCATCCCACTTATAGAAATCCTCTCCTAATACCGAAGTATACAAACCCTCTATTTGCTATCCTCTATCTATCCTCTACTCAAGTCAAACTCTAGTTAAGATTAGTGGTCTTTCTTTTAGGTTGTAACATGGCATGGGTCTAAGTATGTGCGATATGATTTTCATTCTGACTCAAATATGCACACTCATAGCAATAGTAACAACCTTCTTTACTTGCTTTTCTTTTTACATGTTTGTTCAGACCCTCAACCTTGTTTTATGGCTCCCCTAAACTTATTATTTCACATGCATCTTACTTGATGCCCATATATATACTCATATAAAAGTATGAAGCTCAAAATTCATCCATAGATACTTTATATAGACATGTATTTCTTTCTATATATATCTTTTTGAAGCAAAACATAACAGAAAACATATGTATCTTAATGATTCTATCCCTTTCTTATCCTTTTCTTCTTTATATCATCCAAATAAGCATTATTATAACTATGAGTGCCTACAAATAGGTTCACTTGAGATATGCATCAAAGGGTGAAATGTTTGTATACTGTTTAGGTTCATGACAATAAAATAGGCTTTAAGGCTCAAAATTGGCTGCAAAGGATTATTAAGTGCTAGGACCGACCTTTAAGCTAGAACTCAAACATGATGGCCTAAATTAGGTCCTAAAGAACAGGAACAAGTAGCCACAATCAGAGAAAACAATGAGAGCCTCATAGAAGAGGTAGAATATGAATAAAGGGTATAAAGCATTGTAGAATTAGAATCATGTGTAGAATAGGAATAGGCCATAGGGAGCCAGACCTCCTTACCAGCATAATCAGCTGAAATGACCTAATCGTGCCCGCAAGGAACAAATTGAGAAGGCAAAAAGATAGGGGTTATGTTTTCATTACAACTAGAGGGGACACATGGATCAGAATTGTCCCACAATAGCACTAGCTCCAACACCTTTGTAGCAACAATAGCAGGCACAGGGACAAGTTGGCCGTCCACCACAGAAGCTACAGTAATAGTCCCAACAACATTAGAATTAGGGGCAAAACAAGAATCTAAACTAAGGCCGAGAACAAACTAGGTCAGACTTTATGTAGTGGATGTGCAGGCTAACCAAACACCTATAGCGGAAGGTACATTTTTCTTCTTTGACCTAGGTGCTACTAAGTCTTTCATTGTTGAACACTTAGGATAGGTTACAACTTGTAACAAACCCATTACTTGTGACATTGTATGTAGCGACACCCATAGGGAACACAGTGAACTCCATGAGTCTATGTAAATGTGAACTTAGATTTGGAGAAACGTTGATTTCAGTCAAACTCTGTGTACTTCTATTTTATGTGTATGATGTGATATTGGGGATAAACTGGTTGACCCAATACAAAACACAGATAGATTGTCAAAAATGGAGGGTGATTTGATGTTACCTTTTGATAATACATTCAAGATAATAGAGATATGTAAAGCTTACGATAGAATCCTATGATAGCAATATTGCACTGCTTAAAATAGAATAAGGACTTCAAATAGTTGTTGGAGGAGAATACTGGGTAACAAAAAAAGATTCAAAACAAACCTGTAGTATGGAGTATGTAGATGTACTCCTGTATGAACTATTTGGACTACCACCACACATACAGGTATAGTTCAAGATTGAGTTGCATCTAGGTACTAATTCTATAGTCATTCCTCATTATAGGATGGTACCAGTAGAACTGACCAAGTTGAAGACATAGTTAAATGAGCCCCGTGAGAAAGGATTCATTAGACTTAGTGAATCATCGTGGGGAACTCCAGTATCATTCATGAAGAAGAAGGATGGATCCATCAAGATGTGTTTTGACTATAGAAAGATAAATCAGGCAATAGTGAGGAACAAATATCCTTTGCCCAAGATAGATAGATGACCTATTTGATCAATTGAAGAGAGCTACTCATTTCTCCAAGATTGATCCAAGGTCGAGATGCCATTAATTGAGAACTTGAGAGCCAGATATACACAAGATAACTATGAGAACTCAATATGGATACTTTGAGTTCACAATAGTGCCATTTGGTTTAACCATTGCACGGTTAACATTCATGGATCTGATGAACAAAGTCTTCAGACAATACCTAGATCAATTTCCAATGGTATTTGTGGATAATATCCTAATTTACTCTAATTTGGAAGCTGAATATGTAGAATACTTGAGGATTGTATTGGAAACACTTAGAAGAAATAAACTATATGCCAAATTCATAAGTGCAAGTTTTTGATGAAGAAGGTCAAGTTTCTTGGCTATATTGTTTTAGTTGAAGGAATATCAGTAAATCCTAATAAAGTAGAGGCAGTAGAAAATTAGAAGCAGCTCAAGACCATGATGTAATTTAGGAGTTTCTTAGTTTTGGTAGGATATTACCATAGATTTATCCAAGACTTCTCGAGCTCGGCTGGATCCATGACTAAGTTGTTGGGACTCCTTCTAAAAACCTCATACGGGCGGCCTGACCTGCATAATAGTCAGACAAGTTTACTCCCTAGTCAAACTTGCCAACTATTGTTAAGCCTTACCATCGAAACATTTATAGTATTCAGAGTGCAACAATAATAAGGTAAGGGGAATAATATAACAACAACAAAAGTCTTTAACATTAATTACATTAATAGAGCCCAGTTCAACTTTACATTTTTTTTTAAAACTTGTACATACTAATTTAAAATATTGAAAATAACAAAACAACAAAATAATCTACTAGGGACTAGGAAAAGATCACGTGACCCCTTATCCACACCAGATGAACTTGAAACATTAAGAGTAGTGAATTCGATATCCATGTGAGCCTAGTGAGTAGCAACAAGATATATCTATTGAAGTCTCGCATTCTACATGCAATGCAATAGGTAAAATCACGATCATTCATATAAAAATGCGACAACAAATAGCACACACAAATATCAACATATAAAAGTGCAACAACCTAATATGCCATGAAATATGTCATGAAGTATGTCATGTTTCAAGGGTCTAGTATCTAAACTCCGCACCCTTCTTTCATTTTAAGGATCCTTTGGTCATACTACCATTTTGGACAGACGTGACCATCATCCAAGCCATGCTGCGATATCATAGATGATCATGGCCCACTGACCAGGCCATACTATCAGATCTCGAAGATCATGGCTCATCGACCAGGTGGTACAGTTGCCACCCACGAACCAGTAGAGTGTGCTATGCACCACTCTAAATATATCTATAAAGTGTACCACCGTGCCACTCTTATCTCGGACTATCACGATCCAATGTTTGCATCTCAGAACCTCTCATCATTAAGCCAGGTCAGCACATCTGAAGATCCATCATATCTCAGAGCTATCACGATCTAATGTCCTCACCTTGGAACCTCTCATCATTAGGTTAGGTCGGGGCATCAGAAGATCCATTGATTAGCTCTCTTAGAACTATCACAATCCAATGTCTACACATCGGACCCTCTCATCTTGAGGCCACGTTGGCACATCTGAAGATTCGTCGATCAGTCCTATCTTAATGCAATATGCAATACATGTAACACATAATTATGCAATAACAATAAGTGGAATAAAAGGTTAAGTAAGTAAATAAATAAAATTACTACTCACAGACTAAATCAACTGCCAACATTCTCTCGATCGTTGGTTGCGTCTCCCAATATCAAGCCAAATACTAACCTCTTCACAATTTTGTTGTATAATACATTAGATAGGAAAAATTAATTATTTCTTATGTTAGACATTTTTTATTTGAAGTAATTCATAATGCTATACAACATTATATGTATAATGTTATATTTATAACATTACACAATTAATTATAACCTTATATGTTAATAAAATAATAGTATATAACTTTATATGTAATCAATTAACATTTTATTAACATTTATTATACATATATAACCTTGTATACACATGCAATATTAATCTATACATTTTTTTGCCTCTAATTGCATAGATGCAAATTTAATATATCCATTGATCTCCAAATATCCTAATTTTGGTGTCATTGGGTCCATAATTTCATTCTTGATATTTTAGTACCCATCAATTAAAATTCTAGTGTAAATATATATACCCCTATGTGTCAACTTTCAAGTATCATATAAATTCTTAGGGTCTATAAGGTACATATAATTTTCATATATGTGTTTTACTCGATGATATGAACACAATGATATATATATTGGGTGTGTTTTATTCTGAGTGAAAATACACCCTATTTTTTAGTCACACAATAGACCATCACTTCTATTAAAAACTAAATTAGAAAAACAGTAATTTAGAACTTTTATAACTATTTTGAATTGAACAGAGACAAAAATAATATATCCAAAGTGATGGATATTTGAGAATGGACAACTTTTTCTTCTTTCTTTTTTTTTCCTCTTTTTCTTTCTTTTTCTTTCTCTCCTCTTTTTAATTTTGTTTTCCTCTCTTCTCGAATGGAGTGAGTTGTGAGCAAGCATGAAGTGGGAGCAGGCCTTTATATAGACATTAATTTGGTGGGTCCCACCCTTCCATTAATGTTAACAAGAAGCTTTTTTGCTCTCTCTTATCTTCCACCTCATACATGATTATCTCTCATTGTTACACACACACACACACACACACATATATATATATATATATATATGAAGATTAAAAATAATAATAAAAAAAATATAAAGATGGATGATGAGTAGGTGAGATAAACGAGGTAGTTTAATATATATATATATATATGTGTGTGTGTGTGTGTGTGTGTGGCAATTTATTCATTTCATTTTTTTTCTAGATAAGCTCCCACTATCAATATTGATTACTACTACTACTACTACTATTATTTATTTATTTATAATATATTTTTATTTAATAAAATTTGTTAATTTATACAATTACCATAAAATCATGTATTTTCATTTATAATTCATTAATTCATACATGAAAATACATGTCGAACCCATCAACTCAATGCCCAAAAATATAAGTTGTTACATAAGCTAACCAGAAAAGGAGTAAAGTTCATTTGGGATGAAAAATGTGAACAATCATTTCAAGAATTGAAGCAAAGGTTGACTTTGACCCCTATATTTGTCACTTGTACTCATGGTGTTGGATATGTTTTATATGCATCACAAAATGGATTGGGTGCGGTATTGACGCAAGAAGGAAAGGTTATTGCATACGCTTTGTGACAGTTGAAGGTTCATGAACTACATTATCCTATACATGATCTGGAGTTAGTAACAATTGTATTTGCATTGAAGATTTGGACACATTATCTCTATAGAGAGAGAGATTTGACCTATTCTCAGTTCATAAGAGCTTGAAGTACATTTTATATACAGAATGAGTTGAACTTAAGACAACGAAGATGGATGAAATTCTTGAAGGATTATGACTTCCAACTATACTACCATTTAAGAAAGGCTAACGTGGTAGCCGATGCAGTTGGTAGGAAATTCAGTAGGAGGGATGAGGAAAAATGTCAAATGTATCAACTAATTAGTAATTATAATTGGGGTTTAACTTCGGATAGGGAACAAGTGTACCTATATGCTATGACTTGCCAGCTGAAGCTCTAACATCAGATAAGAGACAAATAGAAACAACATAAATGGATAATCGACCTAATGGAAAGTATCAGACAAGGCAAGCATATTGATTTCAGGATCGATGCTAAAGGCACATTGAGACTTGCAAATAGGGTTTGTGTGCCAAAGAATGGGAAGAATAGAAGAGCCATATTGGATGAAGCTCATCAGATTAAGTATACAATGCATCCAGGTGGTGATAAGATAAATCAGAACCTTCGAAAAATGTATTGGTAGAGTGGTATGAAAAGAGATATTACCAAGTATGTCTCTAAATGTCTAATTTGTCGACAAGTAAAAGCAGAACACATAGAGGCCATCAAACTGTTACAATAGTTTCATTAATGATCATTCCTAATGATATATATCATTGAACCTTAATATGATAGTTATAGTTTTTGGATTAATTGGTTTCTATCAAGAACTACAATTAAAATGCTATGTTCTCATTTTAGCCAAACAATAATTTCTTAATGCCCAAGGGTATGATTTTATGTTAGGTAACACCTCTTGCGTTCCTATTACTTCTTGAGCTTTTGCATTGCTCCAACTGAGAATCATACACATTGTCATTTTTTAAGAAAAATTGCTTGTATTAGTATGGTTGAAAACTATGAAATACAACATTCTGTGTGTGTGTGTGTGTG
>JAJIYU010011506.1:0-15249 GCA_030144865.1 Tinospora cordifolia
TGACATTGGTATTAACTTAAACTGTTGCTTTTTATTAAATAGAATGATGTATATTGCATTGCATACATGTTTGAATTCCATGAAATGATTTTGATGCATGGTAGCATGTCAATAACGTACCTAAGTAGGTTATTGACATGGCAGCATTTCTACTGGTCATAGTCTCTGGGAACAGACTCACAGGATTGACCGTTGTGGTAATCCTGGTTGGCGTATTCCTAGCATGAGATAAATGAGATAGAAATGAGTAGATAATTTGATAACTAGAGGTCCGGTGCACTCCTCATTTGCGCGGTGAGAAGTAGATTCGCTCTGTTATCTGGAAGGAGGGAGATGGCTCATGTTTTCAAAGAATGCATGTTATTAAAATCGGTTGCATGTTCACACATTACATTGAGCATATATGGTATGTTTATTCCATTTCGCAAGTGATTTAAATTTGTTTTTGCATCGCATATTTTTTTTTTACATATGATGGCTGTATAATACCATAAGTTGGATTATTCACTGAGCTTGTTGTTTGCTCACCCCACTCTCAATCATTTTCTCCAGGATCTGACAGAAAAGGTAAAGGGAAGATGATGTGAAATGGTTTTGGATTTTCTTTTTGAAGTTAATAGTATGTGAGAAGTGTAAACATTAGTTATATTATTATTTTGGGAGATGGATATAAATGTGTTGTCATTTGAATGTATTACTAAGAAATGATGGATTTTCTGGATGTATGGTTATGTGGATGAAAGAAAATATGTGATTTTATATATGATTGTGACTATCAGGTGTTTTGAACTTTGTAAAATGTTATATTTTTAAAGGAGGCTCTGTCAAAATTTTTAAAAAAATTTAGTGATTTGACTCAGAAGGCTTACAGGGTTTTCGGACATGTTAGAGTTTTGACAGGTTCGGGAATTCTATGCCAGTCGTGACGTCACCTGCGAAGTGGTCGCAACATGTAGTTTTTGTATCCAAACAAAACATTTCAAAAACATATCTTTCCTTTTTGAAAACACTTTTTTAAAACATTTTTCAATTTTCAAAAATAAAAGGTAGGGCATTAAAATTTCAATTCAACTCATTATGAAACCCTAATTTGAGTTTCTAGTTCTTGGCAAGCAACTAATGTTTGACTTTCTATTTGTAGACTAATCAACACATGTTTAGGCTTGACTTTTTATTTTTAGCCCAAGGCACCAAAAGCTTAGGCTCTAATACCACCTTTGGTATGAGAGGAAACTTTCTAATATTAGCTCAACAACCTGGCTTTGATACCACCTTTGTAACACCCCAACCCCCAAGAGACAGGTTTAAGCTCAACCACAAGGTGGGTTGTGTGCTATGTTATATTTACAAGTATACAACTTGTATCTCAATTCCTTTATTCTAACACTTATTGAAATACTCATAAATACACTTTCGTTGAGTTTAAAATTCAATGAGATAATACAAGTGAATAAAAGAAAACTTCAAACTCTTTATTTATAAAATAAAAAATACATTATTGAATCATGCAATCAAAAGAAAGAGTACATAACTCTAAAATTTAAAACTTAAATTTAGTGGAAGTCTTTATTGAAATTTTGGGCAATATATGCCCTTACGTAGAAACATTCTAAAAATAGACTTTCTAATCCCTTAGCAAGCTTGATCATGCATTTCAAATTCCTGAAAAATAAAAGGAAGGGGTGAGCATATAACCCAGTAGATCATTCATCAAACTACCAATTTACTAATTCAAATCAAAAGTATATCAAATTTCAATCACTTACGTGCATTAAGCGTTTCAAACAATATCTTGTTAGTGTTGTATATTTGACCAAAAAGGATTTTTAATCCCTTAATGTTCTTCATTAAAATACTCCTATTCTGGGATGGAATGACAATTCATCTTGTCACATTCCATTGGAAATAAGGATCACATGTCCACATTCCAAGTATTTTAAAACACATCTACACTTAGTGACATTGCTCATATACACTAAGTATATGCAAAGAACACCTATAGCATCACTTAGACTACTATGATGGTAAACATGGTTTTTATCTTCACTTTGTCATATTTAATTTCAAATAAATATGAAACAAGATCATAATAATTAATATCAGAATTTAAATAATCAAGAGCACATGGAAAACATACATGACATGCTTGAAAATTCAAAAATAAGCCTATGCATGGTTTCTAAGCATGTTATGCTATCATGTATGAATTAAAACATGAAAACATGTTCAATTGAAAATAATACTTGATCAAACATGCCTCAAACTAAAATATAAACATGTTAAAAACTAAAAACAATCATGAATATACTAAAGATTTGAAGTAGTAAAGAAGGAGTTTTAGAAATCCCTTCCACCTTAATTCGAGTTTCTTTTGAATTCAGTAGAGGCTCCCTTTATCTACCACTTTTAGAACTTCAAAAACTTTTTACTACCAACAAAAAGTACTTCAAAAACTCTCTAAAATACTTAAATAAGAACTCCTCACACAAGAGAGAAAAGAAGGTGAGAAAAGGCCAAAAACAAACAAAGAGGGAAGTGTTAACTCTTTACTTTGGGATAAGATGAAAGTGAGCAAGGGGGCTTTATATAGATGTTCACGAGAGTATATGGGAGCTCCTAGGGCAGCCTTGGGAAGTTCTCAAAAATTTGGGCAAGTTTTTATACATAAAGGAGATGGTTTGCATAAAGAGGGCAAGTGTGCGTATAGTTGGCAAGTAGGACCACTATGGCTTTCTAATTCAAAAGTTATGAGTACAATCTTGTTTCCTAACTATGTGTGAACACAAAGGAGGTTTAAATCATATTCTAATTCAAATGGAACGTCCCCTATGTGCTCATGACAACTTTCCTTTTTGGTTTCCTTGCTTGCTCATCACACAAACACACAAGGAATACTTTCCCATTTTTTTTTATTTCTTGGACATCAAGCATGGGTGTACAATATCAAATTTGAGGGGACGCCACATAATAGTCAAAGATGCTCATCTTGGTTTCAAGAAACTCTCTAAATAGGGTTGCTCACATGTGTGCACACACACATGTACGTGGTTGGGCCGATTTTGGCTTAAGTGGGTGTGGGTGTACACAATCAAGTGGGGGTGGCCATGACTTCATGGGTTCACAAAAATAAAATAAAAATTAATATCTCCTTATTTACATGGAATTATAATTTATATCTTATAATTTTGGAATCACATAAACCTAATGCACATTTTAAGGTATGGTTTGGCCCTAGGTGATTTTCCTTAAAAAACTTTCCTTATTTAAGACCCACTGTGGTCACTAGGCAAATGAAAATCCAAATCTAGGCTAATTGTTTTGATTTTTGGATATTTAATTCATTTTGTTAGTTCATATCATTCCATTTCGATCCCCCAAAGTGCCCTAAATGACAATTCTTTCTAATTTGGACCCCTTGAAGGGCATTTGGCAAATGAAAACCCTAACCTCGACCAATTGTTCTAATTTTTGGATATGTTGTCCCAATAGTTGGTTCATGTCACCTTACCTTATTTCAAGTTGTTTTGGGTCCCTAAGGGGCACTAAATGAGAGTTTTAGAACCTACTAAATTTATCCCTAAAATGAGTTCGATTTCATTTTGCACCCAAATTCCACTAAATTAATGATAAATTTCATTTGTTTGAGTGTAGAGAATTCAGGGTATTACATAACATGTTGTGTGAAACATTTAATGTATGGAAGTGTGTCAATTTGTATGTATTAGTGATTTGAAATCGTAAGTTAGTTGTTTAATGAATGATCTACTATGCTATGTGCTCAGCTCTTGTTAGCAAACCCGCAAGTATACGAGATCGCAACAGTAATATTCGAAAAGTCTGGGTATCGTCCTCAGGGAATACTAATGGTGATTGAATTTCCTCTAACACCAAAGTTGGTAAACATCTTAATTTTATCAAGACAAGATTAAAAATGATTAAATTGATTAAAACTCAAAAAAAGCGGTAAACAAGATGAAAATAAATTGTAAAATTCAGTAGAGAAACATGCATAGGATAATGATAGTCTCCACATAGTTTGTAAATCCTGATTATGTTGTTGGTCTTAGCAAATCTATGAATTATAGCATCTATGATTGAAACTCTTTCCCAAGGTGTTTCAACACTCACTAGCATTGTTTCGTTAAGCCCTCTTCTGAGGTGTTCACTAGAGAACCTAAGTGTTTGTGTTCATAATCCCTGTGCAATTCCCTAGATTGGTCCACAATCTCCCGATCAATCAACTGGTCTAGGTCTAGATTGTGATTTCCGTATTTGAAACTTCCCTCGCGAGATAGAGTAAAATACCAGGTTCGATATATCTGTGGCCAGTAGATATAAAGCTTTACATCTACACAATAAGGAATAGACTCTATAAACCAACAAACACAATCATTCACAACAAACTATGCTTTGAACAGTCATATCCCAGACATTAGAAGTAATTAGCTCAACATAGAAATAAAGGAAGACATCAAATAAGATTAAAACAAATAAATCATACTCAATTCTGTTTACACACTTCAATTGCAATAGAAATCAAACTCTGAATCCCTGAAGCTGTTACAGAATTCTTCCTTCCTTGTTTTTTCAGTCTGCTCCTCTTCTGTGTGTTGAGCCCTTTCTCTGCAATTCTCTCTTGTGTTTCTCTCCGATTCTACACTCTCCTTGTGTTTCTCTCTTATCTCTTATTTATAAACCTGTATTGCATTTGGATGACTGCAGTAGGTGACCTCAGTCCATGTGTTTGCTATCAAAAACTGATATTTCTCTGCATTTGGCTCTCTGCACTCGGCAAGACAAACAATGATATATGAGCACTGGTTACCGCAGTCCTCAAAGCATGGACCGCGGTAACCAGAATAAAAAACCATAGCATCATCAAGTGACCGCGGTCCTTAAGGCATGGACCGCGGTCACCAATTGTCTGCATTTTTTGTTTACTCTCTGGTGACTGCGGTCACCCATGTGTGGACCGCGGTCACCCATGTGTGGACCGCGGTCACCAATTCTCTGCATATCTCTGCATATTCTGGCTTTCTGGTGACCGCAGTCATCTGTGTGTGGACCGCAGTCACCAATTCACTCTGCATCTTTTGGCATGTCTTCGGTTTAGACTGCAACAGACTGCAATTTTTAGTTTATTGCACCGCGGTCTTCGGGTCTTTGTTCTTAATTTTGCTCATTTGCTGATGCATTCTTTGTTCCGTTTACCACGGTCGGTGTTGCCGATCGCAATCATTACTGACGTTTTCTCATTTTTGGCCATTTTCAACTCCTCACGTGCTTCTATTCCTACTCCGGTTCATTATAAACCTGCACAAACATTGAGTACCTTTCTCGGACATTATATTCATATAAAATAACATTAAAACATGCTAAAATGATGAAACAATGCTCTAAATGCATATTATACTAAATATAAGCAAACACACTACATTTTCTATTACACTAATGCATATTATACATAAAATACCTATAATATAATTAATCTACTATGCAACTAACAGCTCTACTCTTTATTTTTCATGAAATTGAAACATGAGGAGTATGGATATCCGATAGTATCCAAATTTAGAAATTTTCTATTTTTGGAAAGTTTTCTTTTTATGTAAGGGCATGTTACCCTAATTTTGAATTTAAGACTTTCACTAAATTTTACCTTCGAATTTTAGAGTTATGTACTCAACCTTATGCTTTTTGACTTATGAATGTAATCTTTTTATTTTATTTAAATAAATAAAGAGATTTGAAAACTTTCCTTTATTCATTTGTATTATCTTGTTGAATATTGAACACAATGGAAGTGTATGCATGAATATTTCACTAAGTTTTGAATAAAGAATGTGAGATGCAAGTTGTGTATATGTACAGGTAACATTGGACCCAACCTACCCTGTGGTTGAGCATAAACCAAGTTCTTGGGGCTTGGGGTGTTACACATGATCATTTATGTTTGGTACATGGAATTATTTTTCATGGTTTCTAAACAAGAATAAACATCTCATATAGTTGGGTAGGGTATGGGTGCACATGATCATGACATCATCATCCATGTGGCTTGCACATGCCTAGGGTGATCTCACATTTTTGGGTCCACATAAATAAAAATTCATATTTCACGTTTGGCTAGGATTTAAGGCCCTTAGCACCTATTTTGGGTTCACATGAAAACAACAAAAATTCACAACTTCTATTTGGAAAAGGTTCTCTCCATTTTCTTTCCTAATTTAAATTCCATTAAACTAAACCATATTAGGCAAATGAACTCTTAATTGGCCAAATGAAATGAATTTCAGATGCCTAGAGCAATTGGGTGATTTGTATAATTTCATTTCATTTTTTTCCCTCAAGTTTTACTCCCCTTAGAGGCTTTTGAGGAATTAAACCTGCTAATTGATCTTGAAACGAATTTGTTCTCATTTCTCATCCAAGTCCACCTAATTTGAAGTGAATTGTTTCATTTCACTTTGTACAAATTTTTCAAGGTATTACACATGAGCACAAATCTAATCTAATATAGGACGTCCCAAACTGATTTAGGAATTACTCTAAGTCTGAATTGTGTTCACACATGAATAGGAAATTAAATAAGATCAATATCTTGTGCTCACACTTACATTGACAACCTTAGTGGTCCCACATGCCAAACCATGGGCACACTTGCCCAAACCATGTAAATTGTCCCTCTCTTGTACATAGAAAGTTTCTCCTTTTCAATTGCCCAAGCTGGCCAAAACATGCCCCGTTGTGCTTTCAAAATCTATATAAACCCCCTTAGTGCTCTCATTATCTTCATCCCAAAGCAAGAGCTAACAAGTCCCTCTTAGCTTGTTTTAGCCTTCTTCTTGGCAACCCCTTCTCACTTCTCTTGTATTCTTGAGTGATTTTTAGTGAGAAGTTATGATTCTGCGATGCTTTTATTGTTCTTGAAGTGGTTGATTGTCCTTAAAGTGCTTAGAAGAGGGGAAACTCTGATGAAATTTAGAGAAAGTGCATCATAAGGTGGATGGGATTTCTTACAATTCTACCTTACTAGTTTAAATTTCTAGCATGTCCGTGCATAATTCCATTTTAGTTCATCATGCTTAGTTTCAGATTATTTATTCATGATTTAAATTCTATTTACCATGTATGCATATTTTAAGTGTTTATGATACCATACCACGCATAGTTTCCATGCTTAGGTTTGATTTGAATTATGAAGCATGCTATGCGTTGTTTTCATGCCTTTCAAATTTTTTATTCTGAATTTTTTTATTTTAATTTTGGATTCATGCATATGTGGGAATTAAGTTTAAGTCTATAAAGTTTATGAACCACATATTATCATAGTGATCTAAGGGATGCTATTGGTGTGTGGTTTGCCATACTATGGGTATAGGGCATAGCACAAGGTACTTGGAATATGGGCATGTGATCCTAATTCCAATGGAATGTGACACAAGGTGTTGACTTTCCAACCATAGAGGGGTATCTTGATAAGAACATTAAGGGATTACACCCCCTTTTAGTCTTAACTTCAACCATAAGCAAAGAACTTGTTTGAATCACTTAATGTATATAAGTGCTTAAAATTGGATGTGCTTTTGATTTGAATTAGTAACTTAGTTGTTTATAGAACGATCCAATAGGCTATGTGCTCACCTCCTCCTTTTTTTTTTCAGGAAATTGAATCATGAAGACCATCGAAATTAGATAGGGTTTAAATTATAAAATTTATATGTAAGAGCATGTTGCCCAAATTTTGAATTGTTCCGTTGTAGTAGCTATCAAGTTTTCAAGTTATGTACTTGTGTTTTCGATTATGAATAAAGAAAGTTCTCTTTCAAAGAATTACTTTATCAACTTGTTTTGTCTCATTGAATCAAAAGGCTAAATAAAATGGGATGTGTACTCATAAATGGTTCAATAAGAATTAGATTAAAGGATTTATGATGCAAGTTGTGTACTTGTAAATGTAATACTAGCTCTGCCCGCCTTGTGGTTGAGTCTAAACAAAATTCTTGGGGGTTGGGGTGTTACAAATTTAATAATATTTCATATCTCATATTTGACTAGGATTTTAGGTTCTTAGCACATATTTTTGGGTTCACATGAAATCAATAAAAGTTCATAACTTCTATTTGGCTAGGGTTTTCCCCACTTTCTTTGCTAATTTGGATTCCACTAAAGCCTATTAGGCAAATGAACCCTTAAGTGGACAAATGAAATGAATTTCCGATACCTAGACCAGTTGGGTGATTTGTTTCATTTCATGTCATTTCTTTTTCTTAATTTTCATTTCCCTAAGAGGTTTTTAAGGGATTAAACTTGCTAATTGATCCCTGGAATGAATTTGGCCTCATTTATCATTTTAATTTACATAATTGAAGTGAATCATTTCATTTCATTTCATGTTGCACAAATTTTTTAGGGTATTAGAACCTACATTGCTTAGAAAAATTTCGTCCCTGAAATTTGTACATAATCAAGGATTCCTAGTGAACAAGAGTGGATACTTGGTCCTCATTTTGCTTTTCAGCTTCCAAGTAGCTTCTTCCACTCCATGATGTTTTCACAGTACTTTAACCAATGGAATATTTTTTGTCCTCAGGTTCTATACCTTGCGATCAAGGATTCTAACTGCCACTTCTTCATAAGTGGCATATTTGATATTCACTTCCTCCCAATGGATAATATGAGAAGGATCTGGTTCATACTTTCTCAACATGGACACGTGGAACTTGTTATGAGCTAAGGTCATTTGGTTTGGTAGATCCAACTCATAAGAACATTCCTCGATTCTTCTGAGTATTTCGAAAGGTCTGAAAAATCTTGGTGATAGGTTCCCCTTGAATTTGAACCTCTTCATACCTTTCTGAGGACTAATTCTTAGAAATACTTTGTCACCCACTTGGAAGTCTAAGGGTCTTTTTCTTTTGTCAGCATAACTCTTCTAACGACTCTAAGTTGTAGCCAGTCTTCTCTGTATCAATTTGACTTGGTTGTTCATTTCTTTCACCAAGTCTGGCCCAGTTAGCACATGATCTTTATGTTCGGCCCAATAGGTTGGTGATCTAAAGGGTCATCCATAAAGAGCCTCAAATGGAGCCATGTTGATACTTGCCTGATAACTGTTGTTATAGGCAAACTATGCCAAGTATAGGCACTTGCTCCTATTTCCTTTAAAGTTCAGTACATAATGTAATAACCCAAGATTTTGTCAATTAATTAAAGATAAATAAGTTTAAGGAAATTAAATGAAATAAGTCAAGTGAAAATAATTTCGAAGATTTTAAGACATCTTTGGGTGTAAATTGTGGGTTGGCAAATGAAAAATAATATATATTGGAGATATAATATAAAATAAGCAAATAAAGCCTTAATTTGATATTTAAATGAAAATGTCAATTAAGTAGAAATTTATTATGAAATTTAAAGAATTGCTTAAGAAATAAATAGGTTAATGTGTGTGTAAATAATATGTGCTTTAGTATAATGAGTGTTAAATACTACATATTATGGGAATATGTATATAGGTAAATTTACATAATTGAATAAAAATGTTGTATGCTTATATTTATCTAAGTATAACATTATATAATTATCAATTTATAAATAATTATCTATCTAAAAAAATATGAAATAAATAAAAATATATGAAAATAAAGAAATGAAAAATGTATAATATTAAATTGATGGCATTAAAATATTAAAGAAATAGAAAAAAAATATTTAATAAATACAATATTAAATAATTAGAAAGGAAAAAATTAGCAAAATAGATAATTTGTGCAATACAACCAAGTTTTTATCAACTAGAAAGTGTATAATTGCTAAAATTCAGATTATAACAACTTAGAATAGTGATTTTGGTATTAGAAACTACATCCAACGGCCAGAAATCCATCATCCGCACGACATGAGACCTCACGGTCACGATCAAAGCCCAAAACAACGTCTAGGAGCACTGAATCATGCAAATCCAACGATCCAAACTCGATCATCCAGATCCAACGGCCCATATCGAAGTCAGATTTGGAGATTGCGAACACATCGCGATCGAGGAGCATCCAACAGCCAGGATCTGTGCTTTGGTTCTGATGATCATCGGATGCTACACTCGAGGAAGATCGGAGGGATCAGATTCGATTTGTTTTCAGTCGATCGTGAACGGTGCTGCGCTTGATGCACATTCGACGACCCAGAAAGACGTGTTCCGATCAATTACGAACTGAACGCTGCGCTCGAGGAAGATCCAAGCGTCCAGATTGAATTTGCCTAATTCCGTGATCTGGTTGATGCGCTCGAGAACAATCCAACATCTGAAATCGAACCCGCCTGATCCGACCACGATGATCCACGCGCGAAAATGAATTCACGATCTGGTTGATGCAATCGAGGAAGATCAGACGGCTGAGATTCGAGCTCTGAGAATCAAACAAAAATTCAAAATAAAATCCGATAAAATTAGAGAAAAATCCAAAAAACATTTCAAAAAATTTCTATAAACTTGGTTTTCCAATTCCAAACTAACTTGCTATTTTCTTATGCTTGGGGGACACGAAATTTTGAAGAATTGGCAAGTTTTCATCACAAAATTGCCATTCTATACACTTTTGAAGCCTATATAAACCCCCCATGCTCACTAATCAACTCATCCCAAGCAACAAGAATTAAGTTTTCATCTTGTGCTTCAAGCCCACTTCTTGGCCACCCTTCTCACTTTTCTTTTCCCTCTTGAGTGTGAGAAGTTCTTGGTTTGGGAATTCTTCTTGGGTGATTGTCTTGGTATTTGAGCTTTGGGAAACATTGCTTCAACTTTGGGGAGAAAGCAACACAAGGTGGAAGTGATTTCTTAAACACCCTCTTTTTCTTTCTTGATTCATTAGCATGTCCATTGTTTGTATAGTTTTGGAAAACAAAGATTTTCAGGTTTTTTTGAGTTTTAAAACGTCTCAATTTCAGTTTTGATTCATGTTTAAGATTATGCAACATCCATGCCATGTTTAGGTTTGATATTTAAGTATGATGCATGATTGTGGTTGATTCATGTTTTAAGTTCATATTATTCATATGCTAAATTTTATCTATCTTAGATCATGTTCTAAAATTTATTTTTATTTATTCATGAATATGAGATTAATATAAGAGGATGGTGATAATAACCATGTACCATCATAGCAAACTTGTGGGGTTGCTATGGGTGTTCTTTTCATATGGTATGCCCATGTGGTTTTTAAGACCTAAGTGCTTAGTTGGTGGGTATGCTCCCTAAAGTCCAAAAGTCCAATGGAATTGGCTATATGATGCCACATTTCACTCTAAGGAGACACTTAGTGAAAAACATCAAGGGTTGAGAAACTCTTTTGGTCTAAATTACAACTTTAAACAATTGGTTGTTTGAAACGCCTAATGTATGCAAGTGTTTGAATTATGGATGTGTTGTTGGTTTGAGTTTGAAAAATTGGTTTTTTGATAAAGATCCACTGAGATTTGTGCTCACCCCTTCCTCTTATTTTTCAGAGAATTAAATTATGAAGACATGTAAATTGGATTTTAGCAAGTTTCTATTTTCTTAAAGTTTCTATTTAATTTAAGGGCATGTTGCCTAATTTTGAAAAAAGACTTTCGCTGAAAATTAGTTTTATTTATGAGTTTATGAATCTCTTTTAATAAATGATGTAATTGGTTTATCCTTGAATTAGAAAGTTATGTATTTTCTCTTTATGAATTAATAAAGAGTTGAATTTTTCTTTATCTCCTATAATTGTCTTGTTTTTATGGAAGGTTGTATTCTTGACTTTACTCTAAGATATGAGATATTGAAAAATAGAATATCAAGTGTGTGTCACTTGTAACGTAACACCGACCCGACCCACCAATTGGTTAAGTCCATTGTCAAAAAGGAACGGTGGTTCGGTCCAACACTCAAAGAACGTGTATGTCGGGGTTGGGCTGTTGCACATAAGATCTCAACGTATCTTCTAGTATCAGCATGACTCGCTCAGACTGCCCATCTGTTTGAGGGTGAAAGGCAGTGTTCTTGGTGAGTTTAGTGCCTAACTCCTCTGGTAGACTCTGCCAAAACTGAGAGCTGAAGGGAGAGTCTCTGTCTGATACTATTATTGTAGGCACACCATGAAACCTTATTATATCTTTCACATAGAGTTCTCCCAACTTACTGACTTGATCTGTGGATCTGATTGTTAGGAAGTGGGCCACTTTAGTGAGATGATCCACAATCACCCAAACAATGTCTTCTCCTTTCTGGTTCATAAGAAAACCACTAACAAAGTCCATAGAAATGTTATCCCACTACAATTGAGGGACAGGTAGTGGTTGTAACATTCTAGAGGGTTTTTGATGTTCTGCTTTGACTTGTTGACAAGTTAAGCACTTTGAGATATGCTTAGCCATGTCTCATTTCATTCCTTTCCACCTGTAAGTCTTTTTGAGATTCTAGTACATCTTATCTCTTCCTGAATGCATTGTACACTTGGTTTGATGAGCTTCATCCATTATGGTTTGTTTACTCTGCCCATTCTAAGGTACACAGATCCTCTCCCCTAGCCTTAGGGTATTCTCAGCAACTAACTTGAAGTCAAGATGCTTACCTTGTGTAACACCATCCATCAGGCATGTGAGCCACTTGTCTTGCCTCTATTCGTCCCTGATCTATTGTAGAAGATTTGATTGGCAAGACATGCTCTATAGATAAGCTTGTTTATTATCTAAGGTCACACCTAGCCTAAAGTCCTATAATACCCTAAAAACTCAGTACCAAATAAAATAAAATTCAAGGTCTATTAAGTGAAATTTGGGTGCAAAATGAAACCGAGCTCGTTTTAGGGCTAAATTTGGCAAGTTCTAAAACTTTCATTTAGGAATCCAAAATTAACTAGAATGAAGCAAAGTGACTTGAATTGGCCAATTGAATAACATATCCAAAAATTAGCTCAATAGGTCAGGATTAGGGCTCTCATGATGTATGTTTTCACTTCTATTTTTCAGTATTTATATTTCAGTTTTGATGAATATTCAAGATCATGCATTTATAATACTCATTTCATGTTAGTATCATGGTTAGGAATTATTCTAAAGTTTGGTGCATGATATTGAATAGTGAGTGAATTGTTTTGCAATTTATTAAATTCTGAAATTTATTTCCAACTTGTTCTTATAGTCTGAAATTTAATTTATATTTCATGAATATGGGATTTAAGATGAGAAGATGGTGATACAAACCACGTACCATCATAGTAGACACCTGGTTGCTATGGGTTTTCTCTTCTTATGATTAGTTCATGAGGTTTATAATACCTAAGTGATTGGTTGGTGGGTTAGAATCCCTAAGTCCAAAGTCCAATGAAAATGGCTAAGAAATGTCATATTTCACTCTAAGGAATCACTTAGTTGAGAACATCAAGCGTTGAAAAACTTTTTTAGTCTAAGTTACAACTTTGCACAATTTTGATGCTTGAAACGCCTAATTTTTAAAAGTGTTTGAATTATGGATGTGTTAGTAATTTGAATATGAAAATGGTTGTTTAAGATCCA
Source organism: Tinospora cordifolia (assembly GCA_030144865.1). Classification (NCBI taxonomy): domain Eukaryota; kingdom Viridiplantae; phylum Streptophyta; class Magnoliopsida; order Ranunculales; family Menispermaceae; genus Tinospora; species Tinospora cordifolia. Next base: position 13,540 of record JAJIYU010011506.1, read on the forward strand.
TTGAGCTCAATGCTCACCCTTCCTTTAATATTTTTCAGGAAATTGAATATGTAAGGACTTGGGCCATCTCTTTTGAATTTGTTTGGAAATTTCTATGTAGGGTAAGTTTGCCTAGTTTTGTTATGAATTCCGCTGTAATTGTTTTAATTAAAAGTTATGTACTTTTTTCTTTATGAATTAATAAAGATTAGAATTTCTTTTTATCTCTTATTATGTGGCCTTGTCTAGTTTTTATATTAAGGCATGAGATATTGGGAATAGAAGGTCAAGTGTGTGCCACTTGTAAAGAAACACCAGACCCAACCACCTTGTGGTTAAGTCCACTTTTCAACAACTGTTTCAACAGTGGTTAAGTCCAAACACTCACGGTGAAAAATATAGGGATCGGTGTGTTACAAGTCCTCAATCAACTGGTACATCATGCCTTTTTCTTCCTTCTGTTTGTTGAACTTTCTACTCAGAGCATCGGCCACCACATTGGCCTTCCATGGATAGTAGTGTAGTTGAAAGTCGTCATCTTTAAGGTACTCTATCCACCGTCGTTGCTTGAGGTTCAACTCTTTTTGAGTGTAGATATACTTTAGACTCTTGTGATATGAGATAGATCGAGCTTCTCACCATAGAGGTAGTCTCTCCAGATTTTTAGGGCAAACACAATGGCTGCTAACTCTAGGTCGTGAGTAGGGTAATTCTTCTCATGGACCTTCTGTTGTCATGAAGCATAAGCAACAACTTGTCTTTCCTGCATCAGAACTGTTCCTAGTCCACTTAGTGAGACATTAGTGTATAGGACATAAGTTACACCAAGGGTTGGAATGACTAGGATGGGACTGAAGTCAATCTCTTTTTTAGTTCTTGGAAAGATTGCTCACATTTCTCATCTCAAGTAAACTTAACAGCTTTCCTGGTTAACTTGGTCATAGGTTCTACTAGTTTGGAGAAGTCGTGGATGAGCCTTTTGTAGTATCCACCCAAGCCTAAGAAGTTTCTGATTTATGTAACTGTCTTGGGTTGTTTCCAATCCATGACAGCTTCTACCTTCTCAGGATCTATGAAAATGCCTTCTGCTGACACTACATGGCCAAGGAACTTAACTGTCTTCATTTAGAACTCGCACTTGCTGTATTTAATATATAGTTGGTTTCTTTTGAGAATCTCTAACATGATTCTCAGATATTTTAAGTGTTCAGCCTTAAACTTGGAGTAGATTAAGATGTTACCTACGAATATCACCAAAAATTGGTCAAGGTATTGTCTAAACACTCGGTTCATCAAATCCTTGAAGGCCGCTGTGGCATTAGTTAAACCAAAGGGCCTCACAGTGAACTTGAAATGTTCGTATCTCGTTTTGAAGGCTGTCTTGTGTATATTAGACTCACTAATTCTCAATTGATGATAACCTGATCTAAGATAAATCTTTGACAAATGAGTGGTTCATCTTAATTAATCAAACAAATCATCAATCTTTGGTAGAGAGTACTTACTTTTCACTGTAGCTTGGTTCAGCTTCCGGTAGTGGACACATAGTCTCATGGAACCATCTTTCTTCTTAACAATCCACACAAGAGCTCCCTAGGGTGATTCACTGTAACACCCCAGCCCCCGCATCTTTCCATCAGAGTGAATACATTGCCACCGTTCTTAGTGGACTTAACAAACGGCGGGTCGGGCCGGTGCTACATTACAAGCGACACACACTTGTTCTTTTCT
>JAJIYU010011507.1:0-15279 GCA_030144865.1 Tinospora cordifolia
TCTAAATAGTTCGCAAAGTAGTAGCCACGAAGTGCTACAAATAATTTAGGAAGCGATCTCGAGGTGAGTTTCTTTCCTTTCTTTTAATTTATTATTTTAACTTAGATGATGTTTGCTTGTTTGGTTAGCTTGATCTTTTATGTTTTTATTCTTATTCTTTGTATTTATGTCATTCCATCATCATGTTGCATGACCAAGAGAGTATGCTCTGTAGTTACGTCTTGTGCGATCTTCTACATCAGAAATCGAAAGTCGTCTTCCTGTTTGAGAATATATGCTTTGTAGTTGCGTCTCGTACGATCTTCTACATCAGAAATCGAAAATCTGTGATTCTGTTGATTTATCATGTTATATTGTGGTATGTTCAATTTCTGTTAAAATATTTATCTACTTTGCCCTTGCACACAAAAGTCAGATTAAATGAGATTTCAACCACGTACTGGTACGATGGACTTTCTGTGTTCCATGAAGAATTAGAACTGGTTGTCAATACTGACACCAGCATGGAACGGGTTTCAAGAATGATCCCACTGGAAATGGGTTTGAGTTTCAGATTTGATCTCTCTCCCTAGATCTGGAGCACAGAGGGTATTCCCGTTCAGTCTAAATTACGACTGAATTAATATATTGGTTGAATCGAATTAATATCTGAAAGTGTTTGATCTGCTTGCATTGTCTGGTTGGAATAATGGATAAAATAGATGGAATAATTTATTGGACTTTTTAGTTTACCCCCTATTTTTTACAACAGGAAATTAATCAGCTTGCGAGGAGATTTACCTAGTGAAAGTTTTTATTTATTTCAATGTAGGACACATCGGCCCAAGTGAAATTTTGTATTTTCCTATTTGAATTTATTTTTTGCTATAATGGATTATTGTACTCGAAATTGTCGAATGAATAAATAATGAATTTTATTTACCATGATGTCATTTTGTACATAGACTAATGTACACAGGAACCCTATTGCATTTGGGGTCTAAGAAGAAGAAAATGTAGCATGAGCACGTCTCCCAGGCATCCCAAGATTGTTGATCAAAGAGAAATAAACCGTCAGATGACGTGAAAGATGGGACTTGGGAGGCGGGGTGTTACAAGTTCGTTCTGGTCCAACAAGCAATAACAATGATCATTTCACACGAATTTGCATGGTTCTGGTCAAACGCAGGAAAGACGAGTGGAATTGTTTACTTCGTGCTAGTCATCCATTCTGGTTCAACGATGTTCTAGTTCTAGACTGTTTTGGTTCAATGAGTAGCAACAACAAGCATTTCGCATAGATTTGCAGGGTTATGGTTACGAGAGGAATTGTTCACTTCATGCTGGTCATTTGTGAAGAAGGCATATGAACAATACTTGAACCACTGAAGAACCTATGAAGAACCAGAAACAGTGAAGAAGCCATCCAATGGAGAACGCACCAGAGACGCAAAATCCGAAAATATTTTTTTGTAAGTTTAGAGAACCAATGGAGGTTTTGTTTCTTGCTTATGTTTCAAGAGAGAGAGGAAGTTTTAATGTAGTTTGTGTGCTAGATGTCTTGTTGCTTATCCTTGAAGCTCACAAAGATCATGAAGTAGGTTTAAATAAAATCAATACAAAAAGAATGTATGTTGTTGTTGTTGTTGTTGTTGTTGTAATGGATTTGAAAAGAAATTGGGTCTGCAACTTTTCTATTCTTCTTTCCTCTTCTTTGTTCTTCATGTATAGTTTCAAAAAAAATTGTTTGTCATTTTTATCGTATTTCATTATTCTTCTAGCTTTGTTTCTTGTGCTACTTCTTGTAAGAATCAAAGCTTTTGCAAATGATGGGTGATCTTGTTTTTGGTTTATTAATTTGTTACTTGATATTTGGTTGATAAATTTCTCTGTTCTTTGTTTCTTTAATAAGTCTATGATTTGTTACAAGGGAACCACTTTGCAGGTGCTTGAATCTAAGGCTCAGAGAAGAAAAGAAGGAGAAAAAAGAGATTGAAGATCTTTAAACTTTGGCCTTTGAATTTAGATACTAAGGTTAAGAAAAAGTTAGTAGACTAGTCAAATGCAAGATTTCTCCTTCACTAGTTTCATCATTTATGTTTGAAACAACCAACACTGGCCTTTTTTTTTCTCCCTACCAATATGAAATTGGTGTACATCGAAGAATATTTTCTCAAACTTCGGGCAATATTGACTATACTACAATTTGAATGCCATATCATATGCCAGTTCATGTGCCACATCAATGCTACATAATCAAATATGTTGATAATATACAAGATATAATTGCAACAAAATTGAATAGGTTTGTATTTATTTGCTAATTTCAAAAGGTTAGGATATATTTGTAAAAAACTTGAATAAATAAGGATATTTTTGTCTATTAACCCTAATCTAAATAGATATCATTCCTAATATCAAGTCCAGATTGAATGATTGACCTATCTGTGTATCATCCTAGGACATTGTCCTAGATTATAGAGGGTCATTGAGGATTCACCCCTATCATCAATGTTTGTGATCTATTTATGTGTTGATATTTAAACGATAATTGTATAAAAAATAGAGGATTCATTAGGCTCTTTGAACCCACCTATATTTATTTTTCAAATGCAAGTGGACAATGTACAAGTTTGGCTCTTGGGTGGTGAAATTTAAAAGATTATTTCATTGAATGAGATCAAGATTTTTTTATTTGTTTTAGAAATTTAAGACTTTATTTTACTATAATAAACCTTAAAGTGTTTGGTGTTTTGTGGGCACAAACATTTCAATTTTATAGGTTTTATTATGTTAAATTTGATATTTTTGATTTATTGACCCTGCTTTAATTTGATCATATTCGTATTGTAACACCTAGTCCTTTGGGTCACCCGACCACAATAGGGCTAAATTACTAAAACACCCTTAAATGCAATAAATGCAAGGAGATAAATAAACATTAAATAATAATCACGGGGTCAACCACAGGTCGGACATGCCATGTCACAACCACATCTCAATTAATGATTATAATATGCATCAAATAACATTAATCATGATGCAATAAATTCATGTTAAATAATACCATAAACTGGTTCTCATACATAAACAAAAACAATACCATAATTAAATTTGACATATTGGTTGTTATATTAATGCTAATTTAAAATAATTGACAAATAAATTGAAAACATGAATATTGGTGTAACGACCCCTATTTTTGGGCATCGAGTCGACGAGTTGGACATTTATTTTCATATATGAGTTGATGAATTTTGAATGAAAAAAAAATGATTATATGATATTTATGTAATTTTCTAAATTATAAATGAAAAATATGTAAAATATAAGAAAATTATGAGGAATAAGGAAAGTAATTAGAAAATCAAAATTAATTAGTTAAAATTAGTTGCAACACATGTAACCATATACTATTGTGTGTATGTATAGAATATGTTAATTGGGTAGGAAATGCATACTATTTGATTTATTTTTTAAAAGACATGAGATTGATTAAATTAAAAAAAAAATTATTTGAGAAAAAGAAAAGTGTGAAAATGTTGATCATTGGTGTGATATTGTTAGTGATAAAAATGACTTAGTAACATAAATGAATTGATGAAGAGGATGTTCATTAATCACGCTATATATGACACATGAATATATCTAAATATGATGGGCTGAGATGATCATGAACTATAGTGAAGCCAAATGGGTATATGAGGGTCCAACTCAAGTGAAAAAAAAAGAATTAAAGAAAAAAAAGAAGATGAAGAAGAAGAAGAAGAGGATTAAAAAAAATAAAATAAAATAACATTTGGTTTCTCATAGGGCCAATGAATGGGTTGTGAAAGGATCACCAACATGACATCCATGTAAACTCCTTGAAGTGATGTAAGTGATGATTAGGACCATTGAATGTTTGCCAAATGGCAAGAATGCTATGTGAACACATTCATGTTTATTTAAGGAGCAACTTAGTGGATGAGCACTCCACTTCGTCATCTTCTTCCTCGTGTTTGTTTTTACTTTTCAAGCAACTTAGACTCCATTAGGGCACTATTTTGAGCTTGAAAATAAGTTACACAAGTAGGAATTGGAAGCTAAACTAAGAAGAAAAAATAATCTATACTCCAAGAAGAATCACATACCTCTCAAGCATGATGTTTTGAAGTAATGACTTATTCATAGTGGTTGGGTGCATATTAGAGCTTGGAATTCATATATGTGAGGTAAATAATCATCCTTAAGAGCTTTATGGAGATGAATTCATGAAAGTTTAAGTGGGTGATGAGAAATGGGATGATTTTCTTCTCTTTGTTTGTAAATGAGAGATGTGCTTGTAAATCCTACTTTCCATGGAATTTCTTGGGAGTTTTATGATCACTTGAGCATGCATACATATCCAAGCTATGAATTCATTATTTAAACATGCTGGATTATAAGTTTATATTGCTGAAAAATTGGGTTAACTTATATATTGTTCATGGTGGTTTGTTAATATAGTTGTGCATAGCTAAACAAGTAAATTAGTCATGTTAACATTTTTAGGAATGATTTTCTTACTATTTTTGATGTTTTAGAAAGGTGATTAAGTGACTCACATGTTTCAATTGTTAGATTATATTTTGGTTAGCAATTTGGATGTGTCATAGTTAGTAGATTGCTTGAAAAATATGACTATTTTTTAATCATGTTTTCATACTGTCCATGAATTCAAAAAAATAGCCAAGGGTACCCAAATGTTTTGAAATTTGGTGTGAAGTATTCTGAGGTAGTCTAGAATGTCTACTAAAATCATTGTCCTAAAAATCAAAGGTTTAGTAAGCAAAATGTGTGAAATTGTCACGAACTGTTTCGTTCTCGGCAGATTCAGATAGGGCATGTTTATGCAAATCGAAACCTTGTCAAACAAACTCGAAATTCGACGAAACAAAATTCCATGGATTCAACCCTAGTTTATTTGTAGAGATTTTGGTGAGAAATGGATAGACAGAAAAATTACATGAAAATCAGGAAATATGTTGTACAGTTAACATGTATAAAGAGTTGACCATGTTTAACTAAGGTTAACCAGGTTTGACCAAGGTAAACTGAGTTACTTCAAGTTAACCGAATGACTTACAATCAATTGAATGGATCGAGTTATCTAGAGTTGGTTGTGTTGATCCAAATGGTGCAAGTTTAATCAAGTCAACCCCATTCGTTGACCAATTGACTATAGAAAAAAAGAATTTGAATTGAGTCTTAGTATGAAAACTAAGTGAACGCGTGATTTGCGTAGGAATCGATATTGAGGTGACACGAATGGCGACAGGGAGTATGGCGGAGGCCAAGTTAGTTTATGAGTAGTAATTTGATTTAAATACATAGTCTTTTATTCTATTTATGGATGTTACATAATTGATTGCTACATACATTGCATATTGCACAGAGATAAGAGTACAAATTTTCAGATGTGCCGACCTGGCCTTAGGATGAGAGGTTTCGAGGTGCAGACATTAGATCGTGATAATCCTGAGATAAGAGTGATACGTTGGTACGCTCTATTGATATAATTAGAGTGATGCACAACACACTCTACTGGTTTGTGGATGGCTACTGTACCACCTAGTCAATGGGCCATGATCGTTGATGATATGGCAGTATGACTTGGACGATAGTAGACCCTTTGAACATGACATCATGACATACTAGGTCATTGCATTTTTATATGTTGATGAATGTGCGTGCTATTCATTGTTACATTTTTAAATGAATGATTATGATTTTCGCTTGTTGCATTGCATGTAGAATGTTAGCCTTAAGTAGATATATCTTCTTGCTAATCACGGGGGTCATATAGATATTTAGCTCACTACTATTAACATTTTAGGTTCGTTCGGTGTGGATAAGGGGAAAGGTGTGATGATCACGTAATCTTTCCAGCATAGTCCACAGTGGGTTTTTATGTTGCTCTTGTAATTTTGGTATTTTAAATCAATATGTACAAGTTTTTAAAAATGTATAGTTCAATTGGACTCTGTTAATATAAATAATAATAAAGACTTCCGCTGTTGTTATATTATAAACATGTTTGCCTTTTTATTATTTCACTTTGAATATATATTACAAATGATTTGATGGTGAGGCTTAATGGTAGTCGACGAGTTTAATTGGAGAGTAGACTTGACTAATTATTATGCCGGTCGGGCTGCCCATAAATGGTTTCAAAAAGGGGTCCTGACAATTGGCCCCATGGTCTACTAGGACTAGCTCAAAAGACTTCATCAGGTTCAGTAGGCCACCCGATTCAATATGTACTTTGAAAAAATAGAATGGAAGAGGTTATTTCAAAGGAGCCTAGTGGATCAATCCAAACACATCTTAAGCATTATAATGATTAAAACAATGACATGAAAACATTTTCAAACATTAGGTTTTTCAATTACTTGTTTGTTTATGGCTGTCATTAGTACCGAAAAGACTATCCTCAGTATCTCCCTTCATTAGTTTAGGGTATAGTTCAAGGACATCCCCTAAAGTAAGCATTAACCTTCAAGGACACTTTCTCATAAAAACATCAACTGTCAGAGACATTTCTAAAGCAAGGATTTTCGAGTACACCTTAAACTAAACTATGTAGAACCCATATACGAGAGTGGTATAATACTAGTCCATGACCCTAAACTCAACCTATCTCAATTAGAGATTTATCAACATTGATCAAATATGGATACGCCATGTTAAGCCTACTCCTCTAGGACAATACCCGTAAGATCAAATACGACTACTCAGAGCTAGTACGTGGTTAATATCTTATTCATCTTTATTTAATGGAGGTTATGATAAAATCAAAGTAAACATTCTATATGCATGCATACATGTAATACCTGAAATTTTAGTGATGTCATAATTGTAATACCGAAAATTTCAGTGACGTAATAATCGAAATTTGAGTTTAAAACACATATATGTATATAAATATAAACACACACACACACACACACACACACACACACACACACACACACACACACACACACACATATATATATATATATTTGTCATTGGTACGCAATTAATTAGTTAATAGGGAAGTATAAAAGAATATACGATGATTAACATTAGACATGAAAAAAAAATTTGTTGGGTAAATATATGCTCATCTATTTGAATAAGAAAATAATATTTTTAGTATGATATTAATATAGAAAAAGTATGTGTATAAAATATTAATTGGATGTTCTCATAAAAATAATATTTTGTTTAGTATGATGGTAATATATATGGAGAAGAAATGGGTAAAGGAAAAACATTCATGAAACATCTCATATGTTAAGATGTTAAAGTGGGCATGTGTGAGAGGGAATAATCCCACATTGAAAATTTAGAGACACTATTTAGAGGAGGGCCCTATATAAACCCCCCTACTCCACCCATTTCATTCATCCCAAAGACAAGAGTTGCGAATTCCTCTTGCTTTCTCTCTTTGCCTCCTTCTTGGCAACCTTAGTTCTAAATTCTTCTTTGCTTGAGCTATTCTAAATAGTTCGCGAAGTACTAGCCACAAAGTGCTACAAATAATTTAGGAAACGATCTTGAGGTGAGTTTATTTCCTTTCTTTTAATTTATTATTTTGATTTAGATGATGCTTGCTTGTTTGGTTAGTTTGATTCTTTTATGCTTTTATTTTTATTTTTTGCATTTATTTCTTTTAATCATCATGTTGCATGACCAAGAGAGTATGCTCTGTAGTTGCGTCTTGTAAGATCTTCTACATCAGAAATCGAAAGTCGTTTTCCTGTTTGAGAAAGTATGCTCTGTAGTTGCGTCTTGTATGATCTTCTACATCAGAAATCGAAAGTCGTTTTCCTGTTTGAGAGAATATGCTCTGTAGTTGCGTCTCGTACGATCTTCTACATCAGAAATCGAACATCTGTGTTTTTGTTGATTTATCATGTTATACTGTAGTATGTTCAATTTCTGTTGAAATATTTATCTATCATGCTCTTACACACAAAAGTCAAATTAAATGAGATTTCAACCACGTACCGGTACGGGGGACTTTCTGTCTTCCATGTAAAATTGGAACTGGCTGTCAATACTGACACTAGCATGGAACGGGTTTCAAAAAAATGAACTCGCTAAAAAGGGGTTTGAGTTTCAGAATTGATCTCTCCCCAGATCTGGAGCACAGAAAGTATTCCCGTTCGGTCTAAATTACGACTGAATTAATATATTGGTTGAATCGAATTAATCTTTGAAAATGTTTGATTTGCTTGCATTATCTGGTTGGAATAATGGATTAAATAGATGGAATGATTCACTGAGCTGTGTAGCTCACCCCCCTTATTTTTCACATCAGGAAATTGATCAGCCTGCGCAGAGATTGTTCCTTATAAAGTTTTTATTTAATTTAATGTAGGGCAAATAGGCCCAAGTGAACTCATGTATTTTTAGCTTTAAGTTTATTTTTCACTATAATGGAATATTGTACTTGGAATTGTTAAATGACCATATAAAGGATCTTCTTTACTATGATGTTATTTTTGTACATAGACTAATGTACACAGGAACCCTAATGCATTTGGGTCTAAGAAGAAGAAAATGTAGCACGGGCCCATCTCCCGGGTATCTCAAGATTTTTGATCAAGTAGAATTGAACTGTCAGATGACGTGGAAAATGAGACTTGGGAGGCGGGGTGTTACAATACAGACAAGAAGATACTAAATAACCAAAACGTGATCATCGTTCATAAGATACTGAATTAAATACATGGAAGATAACATGATATTCTTAATGTCTTAGCATGCATCTAGATTTCACACATTCATGCAAACATCTATGAATAAATTTGCACACTAGTATGAACCTAATAATTTAATTAAATATGATGAATAATTAATCACATAAATTATCTTAATTAAAAAAATATAGGAGAGATCTAGAGAGATATCACTCCTACCTGTACTCGTGTTCTGATGTCTTGAAATTCATACTAGTTCAAATTTATTTGAGATATCAACCTAAACCATATAAAATTTTATTTTTAACAATTTATTATAAACTTAACATTTTAGACTTAAATTTTCTTAATTTATAACTCAATATGCTTTTCTTTGAATAATAAGACACTATTATTGTTATTAGCGCACCGTTTGTTCACTATCATTGTTATTTTCTATCTTGGGCTTAGCCAATATTATTTTTCATCTATTATTTTTATGATTAATTTGATTTTTAAAAAATTGATCAAAAATATCATACACAATTTACATGGTATTTGCACTTAGTACTTATTATAAACGCTTAAAATCCTTATTTTAAGTGTACTAACACTTTTTATGAAAACTTTGTAATTTTATAATTATTTTAGTTTACCTTTTAGGAACTAAAAATTTTAATTTTTCATCTCCAAATATTTTTATTTTCTGATTTTTACATTTTTCAATTATTTTTCAGTGATAATATAATTTTGATGCATTAAGGGTTTTATTTTTCAATTCTAAGGCATTAATCTATAAGTGTATTTTATTATAATATTTTCTAGTGATTTTTTATATTTTTAGATCCTAATCTTACTCTCTAAAAATATTTATCATTTTTTCCAATTTAGTTTTCTTCTATTTACACAATATTATTCAATTTCATGTTATAAAATTTATCTACAAATATTTCAAAATTATCTCATATACCCTAAGATATAAATATATGTTTTACATTATAATATTATTTTTAACCCTTTTTAAGCCACCTAAATTCATAAATTTTTAATTAATTAATGTAATAATAATATTTTTATGCCATTATAGTACTTACAACGTCTATAGTACTATTTAGATATAGTAAGCTTTACTTATATAACATTATATTCTAAAATAAATTTCTGTCAAGTATAAGGTTGTTCTAATATTCAAAATAATTTAGATAAAATTAAATTTTTTATTTCACATGAATTAATATAAACTATAGTAGTTTCTAGTTGTATGCATGACTTTTTCAATCTTTATTGTAAATAATAATGCATGGTTAACATAATCGTATAATAATTAATATTAAACATATATGTATATATATATTACTCTAAATACTTAGATCAAGCATATAAGAAAATACAAAAACAAAATAAAAGAAAAAATAGGGGTTAGAATGTTATATCCTCGCATTTTAATATTTGTTGAACCATTCGTTGAACCATTCCGGATGATTCGAATGCACTGAAAACTTTAAATTAACTTCACTAGCTAATATAGAATAGGGTTTTTGAGTGATCTTCAAAATATTTTCAAAGGTTGAAGAGAGACAGAAAAATTATTCTAATAATGGCTAAAATATAAGATTTGGGTGACTTGGGTGGCGGTTTAGTGAGGAAAAAAAACAGAGGAGAAAAATGTGTGATTTTACTAACCTTAAGGTCTTCTTTCTTGATATTCTTGTGCTTGTTCATCTTGGATGTCTCTCCTATGTAGCTCTAGGGTGATGAGACAATGGGAAGAATTTTTTTTGTTTGTTTTTTGGTAAATGATTTGAATGAGCAAGCGAAGATGATGAAAATAGTATAATATTTTTATGAGGAGTTGTTAAGTGTATGTAAAGTGTGAAAACAAATCTAGACCCTTTGGATCATGATCACATGAGACATCCAAGATGAGGTTCTTAGGGGGCTTGCTTTTGTGTTGCCTCCCGTTTTTCACTTCATGCATGAGATGTCCTTATTTGTTTAATTTCCTAATTCTCCTCCTCTTTTTATAAACTTTTTGAATATAATATATTCTCCTTTATTTCTCTCCTTATTGGTCCCATGTTATCACCTTTGGTAAGTTTTTTCCTCGTTATTAATTTCTAATTACAAAAAATTTTATTTCTTTAAGGAATGAATTTAAATTAAAATTTCAAATTTTGAATTTAGACATCTGTATTTTTTTGGCAACTAGTTTAAATTAATAATTTTATGGTCTTTGGTGCATGTTAATTCCATGGGTTATCAAATAATCTTACATGTCTTGATCTAATTTTGTGACGACCCATGATTTGATGTATTATCGGGTCTAATATATGAATTTTCTAGAATTTTAGTGGAAATATATGAATTTTTCTCAATTTTCTCAAATTTTGAATCATTTATTAGAGAAAATTAGAATAATGGAAAAAATACAATTTTGAGGAGAAAATACATGAAATCATAAGGAAAAAGTAATTTTTGGAGGAAAATAATTTTTAGGATTGATTGTTGAATTTTCGAAATAATTATGAAATTTTTAGAATGATTAATGAAATTTTCGGATGAAAAATGTAATTTTTGGGTGATTATTGAATTTTGTGAAAAATAATGAAAATTGGAGTATATTTGAAGTTTTTAATGAGAGATGATGGAACAATAATTTAAAAAAAATGAAAATTTTTGATATGTATATGTGTATATATATCAGAAAAAGAGAAAAAAATTAAAAAAAAAAATTGAGCAACCTAGGCAGCCCAGGCGCATGGGCCTGGCTGGGCGCACAGCCCAGCTCGCCTTCTCGTCTTCCTTTTTCCTTCTTTCTTCTTCCTTTCTTCCTTTCTTCTTTCCTTCAACCACCACTTGCAACAAGCATGGCAAGAGTAGGTTTTGCCTCCTGATTTGAACCACCGGTGGACGTCGCTGGCATGCCATCTCTGCACCCCGTGAACTCTGGCCAAGCAACCTCCATGCCTGACCATTCCCCCGGCCACGTGGCATATTTTGGTTCGTGCAAAACCCCTCCCAAACATCACAAAATCTTTTTTTTTATGCAGAAATTTGTTTGGACGAGCCATCTTCCAACCTCAGTATATCTCTCGTCCAAAGTCATTGGAAAGCTCAGACTGCCCTCTTTAAGGAGGTCTAAGCTATTGATCACGAACACGGGCCATTTGGAGTAGAAAAGACCATGAGCTTTTCTATTTGTCACTACAAAAACCCAAAAATGAGTGTTGTCCAAGTTTTGCAAGGCTGATTTCCCGTCATCTGAAGTCCAATATTAAGGTACTATAGCTCATTTTGAAGCTTATAATGTCTACTTCAACTTTTATTTTTTGAGAAACACCAATTGACCTCTTGAAACATGTCAAAAATGGCGTCGAAGGGGGCCTGTTAGCGACTGCAGAACCCAGAAAATCAGACAAACTGTGTTTTGGCCGAGTTTGCAAGGCAGTTTCGTGGGTCATCCGAACTCCAATCTTGATGTATTTGGCTCATTTTAAAGCTTGTTATGTCTACTTCATTTTCTATTTTATGAAGAATAGCTAATGAGCACTTGAAGCATGTAAAAAAAGACGTCAAAGTAGGCTGCCGAACACGCTAATCTGATACTTAGAAAATTTTTGAAAAATCTGTCATGATACCATAATTTTGTGTTTGTTGTTATGAATTTTTAAAAATACTTAGACATGTCTGATTTACCTAAAATTTGGAGGATACGTTCATGAAACAACTACGAATGTTGTGTAAATATTTCGTCTTAAATGGATAAGTCTTAGGTGGTTAAATAAGTTGCATTTTGATTGTCTATCATATGCAATTTGGAAAACCAAAGTTTCCTGATATAACCCTTGGAAAACATACTAAAAGGGGTCCAAAATTCATGAAATAAAATTCTGAAGACACCTTAGGAAGTGCAGATCATAACTGGAAAATATGGCATAAATCTGATATACGGATTGACAACAGAAAAATTGTGAGTCTTGCTGCGTAGTTAGAACAAATAGGACCAGATTTGAACATCTCTGTGACTCCAGTCAAAAATCATAGTAAATTAGTTCAAAAAAATTGAAACCAAAATTGGGAACATTTGAATGATATAGATCAAATTTGAAATTTTCACACAAATCCAACGGTCAGATTGATCACAGGAAATTCAGAAACTCCACTCTATAGATAGAAAGGAAAATCCAGAATTGGAGGTTCCTATTATTTCAGTTGGAAAACGTGTCAAATGAAGTCTAAAATTAGAAACATAAAATTCTGGTGAATATTTGAAGGGTCTGAATTAAGTCTGGAAAGTTTTGCATAAATCCAACATTTGGATTGACCGCAGGAAAATTGACAAATTTGCTGCGTAAATTAAAACTAAAAGGCTTAGAATTGACTAAGTGTTGAAAATTAGGAATTTCAACCCAATTGACTTGATTTTGACCAAATTGACCCAAATTGACCAATGTTGGCCAATTTTGACTAGGTCAACCGAGTTTGACCTAGTTGACCAAGTTTGACTAGTTGACCAGGTTTGACCGATTCAAATTTGAATTGACTGAAATCGATTAGGAATAGTAGGACCGAATTAAGCAGTGTTTCATGAGGAACTGAAATTGGGTCTAACATAACACAAATTTGAGCGTAGATTGGGAGACTTGGCAGAGTGTTGACGGGACATGGGTGCGCGGGACCCGAGGTGAGTAGTTTAACTCAGTTGTTATCATAATTGTATTCCTTACATGAAAAATGATTGAAACTGTCATGGATTGAATAGTTTCTCGTGTTGAGCTACAATGATTGATTTAAAATATATGTAGTTGTACACTGATAGGGAGACCATAGGCTCGAGGTCCGAGCGTAGGGTCAGGGTACACAATGAGATTGGTTTAGGCTCGAGGTTCGAGCGTCGGGGTTAGGGCCTATGATCAGTGCGCCTAGCTTCAGACCTGCTCGAGCACGACACTTGAGGGTCGAGCACAGGGTTAGGGTGTTCGATGAATGCGCCTAACCCTTGACCTGCTTGAGTGGCCGGTACGCCTGACTCATGACCCGCTCGAGCGATGACCATAGGGTTGTATTTGATTATTTGGACCCTAGTCTTGATAAAATTTTGAGCTGCATGTATTTAAACTGTTTTTCTTCAACTGCCGCACTAATTATAACTATTTTTGTAACATACCATGATTCTTGAGAAATTATTTCATCATCACTATTCATGCATACATGCACTATTTTTGGATGTCGGCTAGGTAATATGCTAGTTTTACTACTCACTGAGCCACGTTGACTTTTAGGTTCACTACTCTACTAATATTTCAGATTCTTCAGCGATTGATAGAGGGAAAGACGTGGTGATAGCCTAGTCCCGGAGTAGTTCTCTATTTCTTTTTGTTTCTATCTAAGGTCGGTCACGTTTTGTATGTCTGTAATTGTTTAATGGTCCAACTATACTTTTGAGACATGGTAGTATGTAATATTCTGTTACTTTTGCACCTTATAATATGAATGTTTAAATTACTTTGATGTCAGTTGTCGTAAAGATTAGAATGTAAGGGCTTAACAGAGATTGGGCGAACTCGACTCAATGAGTGAGTTCGTTGAGTCACTATGCCGGTCGGGCCGTCCTTCGGGCTAGGGAAGGGGTCATGACAAATTTAATGCATATTAAATATTAAATAATTTAGTGTTCATTATAGTAATCTATAACTATTATTCAAAATTATTATTAAATGATTCCCTTATATATTTTTAACATTAGGTTGATCCTTCGTAATTATTTTCAAGCAAATATTTTTTTTTTTTTTGAGCAAAAAGTGATTGATTGAAGTTTGAACTTGGAACCTCATGTTTACAACACATTGTTTTAACCAATTAGACTATTTAGTTATTCTTGCGACTAAAATATTTTATTTTACTCAAGACCTATCAACCTTATAGTTATGGTTGATCATAAATAAATAAATATTATTTATTTATTTATAAATTATGTGAATAATTAACATTTATGAAATTTATTATTATATATTTGAAAATAGTTAAATTTTTTAAAATGTTACAATCTACCCCACTTAAATGAAATTTTGTTCTCAAAATTTAAAGTATGTACCTATGTATTGTGGTCCATGCATGTAGAATTAATCTCCTTCAAGTGTCCCTTGTGAAGAGATTCGAGTACTTGGTCCACATCTCAATTTCTAGCCCTTAAGTTTCTTCTTCAATTTTATGATTCCTTCACATGACTTAAGCTATGTATTTTGCAATCCAATATGTTGACCACAACTTTCTCATATGTAACATCATCATGTACTTCTATCTCTTCTCAATGTATATGTTGACAATCCTGCAAGTGTGTACATGATCGTAGTAATACCGGTAAGACCAGATATCGTCCTCAGGGAATAAAAACTTGTTTGTGCAAATTAAATCCCAATCTTTTGTTGATTCGAGGTTTTATCAAAGCGTTCAACTCAAGTTTGCAGTTAACTTTGTAATCAAAACTCAAATTTCTTAAAAAACAGTAAAACTTAAGTAAAATTGTTAGGTAACAATGTTTAATTGGACTGCTTGGGTTAGTAAACTCCTTTGTATGCTCTGTAATTTAATTCAAAATAATGATCTACTT
>JAJIYU010011508.1:0-15239 GCA_030144865.1 Tinospora cordifolia
TGCCTTCTCAGTCGCACGCGGCGCGAGGGAGCCCGCAGGACGAACCGTGGGAGGGTCGAGGTGTTACAGAGCACAACGTTTCACCACAGATCGACGGGCAATCTGAGAGCGTCATTCAGATACTAAAAGACATGTTGATAGCATGTGCTCTTAATTTTAAAGGTAATTAGAGCAAATACTTGCATCTAGCATAATTTGCTTATAATAATAGCTATTAGACAAGCATTGGGATGACCCCATATGAGGCACTTTATGGTAGACCCTGCAGATCGTCGTCCTGTTGGATAGAGATGGTGTACTCACTGGACCTGAAATGATTGAGGAAATGATTTCAAAAGTGAGATAGATCCAGAAAAGGTTAGTAACAGCTCAGAGCGGACAAAAGAATTACGCAGACACGCGCAGAAAACCCTTAGAATTCCAACCAGGTGATAAAGTGTTTCTAAAAATTAGTCCACAAAAAGGAATCAAACGTTTTGGAGTGAAGGGTAAGTTAGCACCAAGATTCATTGGTCCGTTCGAGATACTTAGACGGATTGGTGACTGTGCATACGAGTTAGATCTGCCGAACAAATTTTTCTCAATCCACAATATGTTCCATATCTCGATGCTACGGAAGTACGAGCCAAACCCATCACATGTTATCTGGTGGGAGGATATCGTACTTCAAGGCGATGCAACTTACGAGGAACCAGCTATTCATATCTTGGATCAAAAGGTACAGAGTCTCAGGACCAAGGATATTCTACTGGTCAAGGTCCTGTGGAAACATCATGGACTGGAGGAAGCGACCTGGGAGCTAGAGAGCAAAATGCAAAGAAAGTACCCAGATTTTTTCACCAAAAATGCTAAATAGAACACATTAGTCATGTAGTTTTATGTAAATTTCGAAGACAAATTTTTTTTTTGAAGGGAGGTAGATTGTAACAGCCCCAAATTTTGTATATATATATATATATATATATGTGTGTGTGTGTGTGTGTATGTATGTATGTATGTATATGTATAAGTATAAGCAAAATCTGGGTTTGGGGCGTTCAAAATAGAGTAAGAACAAGGAAATTTGGATTTTGGGAATCTGAAGAAGAAGAACCGAACAAAAACAAGGAAGAGCAATTCAAAAAATTTGAAGCTTGAAATCTGATTTTTTTGGTTTGGGCATTCGTGAAATCGAAGATGAAGAAGCAAGGAAATGTAATTTTGGGTTGATTCCCAAATCTGACTCGTGAATCGCAAAACAGAGGAGATTTTGTTGGGCAAATGGCTAGTACGTGATCTCGCCTAAAATCTAAAATCTTGGTCCGAAAATCCGGGTTTTGGGTTCAGATTTGTGCATTCAACAGAAAATAGGAGAAGTAACGGCTGGGTTTTTTGGGTTTTCTTTTCTGGTTCGTGGTTGCAAAACGAAGGTGACGATGCTCAATTTTCTTGTTCAAATTTATGGGTGGAAGTTGGATTGGTGCATCATTTTGGTTTGAATCGTTGTGGTGTTGTGCGATTTGATGATTTCTAGTTGGGGAAGAATGAAGAACGAAGATGGAAATTGAGTTGCTGAAGGTGTTGATGTTGCTGGACGGCAAATTGAACATCAACTTGAGCTGCTGAACATGATTGATTTTGATGTTGCTAATAATTAATCTGAGTGCGTTTGAATGTTTACTGAACGGGTTTGATTTGCTAGACATAAAACTGAATTTTTGAACGTGTTTGATGATCTTGTTGGATGGCAAATTGGACACGGAATTGGACTGTTGAACTGTGAAGAAGAAGACTAAAATCTTCTTTGTTGTTGCAACTGAGCATCGACGCCCTAGCTCACTTAATAACAAACGAGCGAAAAAGTTCAAAAAGGTTGAATACCCATTTGGAAGAAATTGAACAGAAACTTAAATTTAGAAAGGTATGAAAAATTATTTTTAGTCATTTATTTATTTATTTAAATTTTATTATCTTGAACTAATTTAAGCTAAATGTTTAAATGTTTTAAAGAATTTAAATTATTTATTTATAAAATCTTCTAACTAATTTTAAATGTTTAAAAAATTCGAAAAGGAAGTTTAATAATTTTAGAAATCCAAATTAAAGGATTTCACTAATAAAATCTTAAATTAATTCAGGACAATTTTTTGTATATAGTAGATGAGAGACAAAAATTAGAAGTTTAAAATTTAATTATATTAACTAATTAAAAACATGAAAAATAAACTTCTGAAAGCTTTGTATGTATTATACGAAAAGAGTGAATTTTAAACACTAAAATTAAATTTAGTATATCTAGAAATCTTATTTTATTCGTAACTAATTTATTTAAGATATGGATAAACTATTTAAATTATGGAAACTAAGAGATCAAAGAACATTTATTTTAATTAATTTTAATACATGGATGTGAATATTAAAATAATTTTGATTAGTTAAGAATCACTAAATTAAAAGCCATGGAAATTACTACAGATCTTTTTAGTTAAGAATTTATTTTATTTAAATTAGAAAAAGAAAATAAGAACTTAAAAATTATTATTATAATGATTTTCTATTGCAGAATGATATTCTTAGAACGAACATTAGCGATGAATGAAAAAGAAGGAAATCCGAAAATTCAGGTGGGTGAGATTTCCTTACTCATCCGTATTATACGAATTTTAAATTCAAAGCATTTTGATTTAATCATTTTAGGACATTTAGCAATATGTTAATGAACTTGTTTGAAGTGTTTTGATGATAACATGATGCTTTGTTAATTATTTCCTTGCATGCATTTATAGAAATTTCATTATAGTATTCTATCATTCACTCATTTCATTTATCACAATATTTGCATAAATTATTTACATGATTGGATATTAGTTGTGTGTTGGTTTGGCATGATTGACATTGCTTGTAAACTAAAATAAGATTAAAGGATGATTAAGAATCCACGTACGGTGCGATTAACAAGCCCGAGATAGATCGAGATAACATCTCCTATATGTCACCTCCTATATGTCACCATTTGAGATTGACGAGCCACAAGGCGGATCATAGGTATTCTCAAACTTTAGATGCTTGCGACAGCTAGAAGTCTTTGGGAGTTAGTATGAGGTTGCAGGAAGTACTCTCTCTTAGGTTGTGATACTAAGTATTGACTGATTGTAGATGATACTTGAAACCTGACATGATTAGATTAGATCATAGGGAATATGAAGAGTCATCTCAACACTCTTTCGGTCTAAGATTACAACCAAAACTAAATAAATGTTTGAAATGTCTAATGTGTGAAAGTGTTTGAAATGTTTTGAGTTTTGATTTGTATAATGTGTGTGATGTCTAAGAATAATCCACTAGACTTTCGAGCTCACCCAATCTTTATTTTACATGTTCTCACAGGAGCAGAGCATAGGTGACTAATAACAGTTTGTCTAAATAGTGTAGAAGTCGATACATTTTGGACTCAAATTTTCTTTTGTTGAAATCAGAACAGACTGGGTATGTATTTAAATCGTTTTGC
This sequence comes from Tinospora cordifolia, assembly GCA_030144865.1. Lineage (NCBI taxonomy): Eukaryota > Viridiplantae > Streptophyta > Magnoliopsida > Ranunculales > Menispermaceae > Tinospora > Tinospora cordifolia. Next base: position 3,488 of record JAJIYU010011508.1, read on the forward strand.
TTTTCAGTTCACTTGTAAATAAATGTTTTGATTGTATGACTTGACTTATTTTAATATGATGAAATCAGTTGAGGTGAATTTTGAGAAAAATTTATTCCGCTGCGTGATTTTAAATTTTTGATTAAATCTTTGCTTAGTTTACTTTGATAATCCAATGAATTATACAGAAACTGATTTGACTATTCTCTAAATGAAATTATGTTTTGAAATTTTCTTAAAGAAAACTGATAGAAAGATTTTAATTGACATTCTAATTCTAATCAAGCGGCGACCCATAATATGTGATGGGAGGTTTGTGTGAGGATCAGGGTGTTACAACAATTTAATTTCATTATTTACTCATGTAAATTGCATTTAGATAGCATGCATTATTTGATAAATTTCTATGATATGTGTGATGCTTTGATATGATTGAATTTGTGGTGAAACTAAAAATACAATGAAGGATTATTAAGAATCTACGTACCAGTGCGATTGACGAGCCTGAAACAGATCGAAGTGGCATCTCCTACATGCCACTACTTGAGATCGATGAGCAACAAGACGAATCGTAGGTATTCTCAACTGTGAGTTGTCTAGGACAGCTAAAGGTCCTTGAGAGTTGGTACTACGTGGTAGTAGTACACTCCCTTGGGTTGTGATTCTGATAGGTAACCGGCCTTAGGTGTTACCTGAGATTTGTTTTGATTCAGATCATACTGAGAGTCATCTCAACACTCTTTCGATTTTAGATTACAACTAAAACAACTGAATGTTTGAAATGCCTAATGTGTGAAAGTGCTTGTAATGTTTTGAATTTTGATCTGTATAATGCGTGTGATCTGTAGAAATGATCTACGGGGCTTTCGAGCTCACTTTCATTTTATCTTTCAGGTACACATGGACGTAGAGTACTGTAACCTACGTTAGAAGATTCTCACTCTTGATTGGAAACCTCATGGGGGAGGTTATCTAGGATAGGAAAATTTAGAGGTCATATTTTATTTATTTTTATTTTGATTTCATCCATTGTAGCTTTTCTTTGATTAATTTCTAATTTTGTATAACTGTGAAAATTCGATGAAAAAAATGAAAATTTATTTTGATCTTTTATTTAATGTGAAGTGTGTTTTAGATATTTATTTGAGAATTATTTATCATGAACTTGAATTTTGAAAAAAAAAAAATTTAAGTTGCATTTTGATTCTCAATGGGCGATGACCCGTATTTGAGGCATCTCCGCTAAGGGGGCGCATCTCCGTGCTAGACCCATAGCACGTGACGGGAGGTCCGATTGAGAGTCGGGGTATTACATACACCTTCCAATTTGAAAATAGTTTTAATGCTGAAAACACACGTCGAAGCTCTCAATAGCCTACAAGGCAATAATAAATCTACTCGAGCAGGTGTACCTGATGGTTAGGCGTATTCTCATATTCTATCATAGGGATTCGCTAGCGCGCCCTCATGTATGGTGGCTCAAATCCTCTATAAGGGAGCCCATTTGATATACTTGCCCAGAAAGTACCTCTAGGTACAATGACCACTCGTCCTCAATGTTCTACCACATCGCATACCGCAACTTGCACCTCGAACCTCGAGATTTGGTGCACACTTTTCCATTCAAAACTCATTTAAAGATTGTGAATGCATTTCAATATGTAATAACATTTCACTTATGACAGAATAACAAGTTAAGTGATAAATTAGAAAACACTACTCACAAGGTTGTTTAGCTCCAGTGCTCCTCTAGTGACCGGTGGCGTCCCAATGATGCTTGATCCTGCATGATCATTGGTTTTTTGATATCTACATGAAACTTGGCTCAAATCTAACTTTATGGTCCTTGGTCAATCAAAGGATTGACTCAGCCAATTGTAGTCCAGTTATGTATTTGGTCCACTTTAGTCAGTACAATCAATTTTAATCAGACCTAACACTTGTCAACTTGTATGATTAACAGGGTCAACGTGGTCGACAAGGTAAATCTGTGCCAATAAGTCCTTAAGATTGACCCAAAATACTAAAAACTTTTATTGTTCACATATGTCCTACCTTTGACACACAATAACTAACCTTTTTCATAAATTTGGTTGTTCGATATAGTAAATGAAAAAAATTTAATTATTTTCTATGATATATATATATATTTATATAATAAGTATTTTACAACGTTATATAATATTGTATAATAATTTTTATTATTTAATATTATTTTACCCTATATATATATTTGTTATATTTATTAATTAATCTCCAAATCACATAAATGCGAAATTAATATATCAATTGAGCTCCAAAAATCCTATCATTAAGTTCAAAATTTCATTCTGAAAATTTTAGTACCGACCAACCAAAATTTTAGTATTAATGGGCATACCCTCTATGTGTCGACTTCCAATCATATAACTTCTTAGGGCCTAAATGAGCACAAATAAAGTATATATATGTATTCTACTCATTAATCTGAACACAATGATATATATGTATGGATATATATTTCATTCATAGATTAAATACATCTTAGTTTTGGATTGCACATTAAACTAATTCCTTTATTAAAAACTACACTATAAAAATTGTAATTCACAATTTATATAACAATTCTAAATTAAAAAGAGGTAAAATTAAATTATACAAAATGACAAATTCTCAAAAGTGGGCAACTCCTTTTTCCTCTTTTCTTTCCTTTTTCTTCTCTTTTTTCTTCTCTTTTTTTTTTCTTTCTTTCTTTTCTCTCTCTTTTTCTTTTTTCTCTTTTCTTTTCTTCTCGGATGGCCAAAAAGATGGAAATGAGCAAGTTAATGAGAGTATTATAGTGTTGGGTCTCGGGTGAGTCCCACCACCACCAAAAGTTAAATTAAGTAGATATTTCTTATCTCCCACATCATCAAATATTATCTTCTTATTTTATATTATATTTTTCTTCATTATCATGATCCAACTCACCAACTTTATCCACTCTATTTGTATATGTATTTTCAATATATATTTCACAAAAACCAGCCCATATATATATATATCATTATAATTATATGCACCCATATATATACATATTTATACACCTACATCAATACATATACATATATGTAAATATAACAATTAATTTGTTTCATTCATCATTTTCATTTTCATTTATTTTTTAACTTAACTTCCACGAAATAATTATTTTATTATTTATTATTTATTTTAAATTTTCAAGTAATACACTTATTAATTAATACCATTGCTAAAAAACTACATATTTCTGTAAAATCATATATTTTTTATTTATAATTCATTAATTGATACAGAAAATACATGTCGAACCCATTGACTCAATGTCCAAATAAAATAAGGGTCGTTACAGTCTTCCCTCCTTAGAACAAATTTTGTTTTTGAAATTTACTAAGACAATACAAGAGATCAAGGAGCAATACTCATACCTTCAGGGAAGTGACTCGCTATATAGTCTTCTCGTTCCCAAGTGTCCTATTTGGCACCATGAAACTACCAACGTATGCGTACTATTGAAATCTCTTTGTTGCGCAGTTTCTTTACAGCTTACCAAAGTCTTATCATAGGTAGAATCCTTTCACAAATTAACATGTCTCCAGTCTAACACGTGCAAGGGGTCAGAGTAGTACTTCCTCGACATTGCCATATGAAATACATTATGTACTCTTGCTAACTGAGGCGATAATGTCAATCGGTAAGTAATAAAACTATCCTCTAGAGGATCTTGAAAGGTTCAATATATCTCAGAGCAAATTTCCCTAAATGCCCAAATGAGTTTGCCCCTTTCAAATAGAAATTCAAAATAGTACATAATCACCAACGTCAAACTCAAGGATCTTCCTCCAGTTATTCACATAACTTTTCTGTCGATCCTGAGCTGTCTTCATGTTCTGACGAATCTATTGGATTTTCTTAGTTTGCTCCTGGACAAAAGTAGGGCCCAAAACTACTATATTACCAACTTCGGCCCAACAAGCTAGTGATCGGCAAGGTCAACCATATAATGCCTCAAACGATGCCATATCCATACTCGCCTAGTAGCTGTTATTATATGCAAACTCACAGAATACCAAATGATCCTCCTAGCTACCACCAAAATCAAGAACATATGCACAGAGCATAGCCTCCAAAATTTGGACCACTCTCTCAGACTGACCATCAGTTTGTGGATGGAAGGTTGTGCTCAGGTTTACTCTAGTCCCCAGCTTATTCTGCAAGCTCTGCCAAAAATAGGACGTAAACTAAGCATCTCTATCACATACAATAGACATTGAGACCCCATGTAATCTCACAATCTCACAGATATATAATCAACTCATCTTCTCAACCGAATCTCTAGTATGAATCGGGAAGAAATGAGTAGACTTAGTTAATCTGTCCATAATAACCCAAATAGTATCGTGTCTTTACTGTATCCGAAGTAATCCAATCACAAAATCTATAGTAATGTGCTCCCATTTCCACTTAGGAATAGTCAAAGGTTGTAGTAAACGCATAAGCCTCTGGTGCTCAGCATTAATCTGCTGGCAAGTGTCACATCTCTGCACGAAGGCCGCAATATCTCGCTTCATTCCCATCCACCAATAAGTACATCGAGCATCATGATACATCTTATTGGTGCTTGGATGAACGGTATACCTCGAGCGGTGTAGCTCTGCTAGCACTCTCTGTCTCAGGCGAGGGTCATCCAGTACCCACAATCATCCCTTGAACCTCAATGCACGATCACTATCAATTGACCACTCTACAAGAAAAGTGTCGTCTGCCCATTCCCAGTACATCACATAATCAACGTCATGAGGTTGCACCTCTATGATCTCAGTAAGCAACATTGGTTGGGCCTCATCTATGCACTGACTTTGGTATCAGTCGAAGTCTCATGAATACTCATCACTGTCACATAATCAATCATCCTCCAATCCTAAGACATATGTCTAGCCATACAAGCAGTCTCGACCTATACTCTACTCAGTGCATCAGCCACTACATTGACTTTCTCGATATGGTACTCAATGGTAAAGTCATAATCCTTAATTAGTTTCATCCACATCCTTAGCCTCATATTCATGTCTCTCTGAGAAAACAAGTACTTGAGGTTCTTATGATCAGAATAAAGCGCAAAAAGCTCACCATACATATAGTGTTGCCAAATCTTGATCGTAAACACCACTGCTGCCAGCTCTAAGTTTTGGATAAGGTAAGTCCTCTCATGTTTCTTCAATTGTCGTGAGGCATAAGAAATCACTTGGTCATCCTACATCTACTCACACCCAAGGTCTATTTCACATGCATCTGTATAGATCACTAACTCTCGGTGCCAGATTCAGATAGCACAAGCATTGACATAGATGTCAAATGACGCTTCAGCTCAAGAAAGGTTTTCTTATACTTATGATTCGATACGAATGACACATCCTTCTAGGTAAGTTTCATCATAGGTGCAACAATCCTTGAGAAATTATGCACAAATCTACAATAATAACCTGCTAAACCCAGAAAACTACGGATCTTCGTCACTATGGTAGGCCCCGACCATGTAATAATAGTCTAAACCTTTGCTGGATCAATAGAAATGCCATCGACTCCTACCACCTGATCTTAAAATCAGACTTCTGTCAACCAAAACTCACACTTGCTAAACTTAACATACAGGCGGTGATCTCGAAGAGTTTACAGTGCGATCCTCAAATGCTTGGTGTGTTCCTCCCTAGTATTCGAGTAAATGAGAATGTCATCAATAAAGATAATGACACATGAATCAAGATAAGGATGAAACACTTTCTGCATCAGGTCCATGAAAATTGTAGGGGCATTTGTCACGGCAAACAGCATGACTAAGAACTCATAATGCCCATAAAAAGTTTGAAAGGTCGTCTTCTATACATCATCTTCCCTTACCCTCAGCTGATAATACCCAGATCTTAGATCTATCTTTAAAAACACAGTGACACCTCTAAACTAGTCAAACAAGTCATCAATGTGTCGAAGAGGGTACTTGTTCTTTACCATTAACTTGTTCAACTGTCGATAGTCAATACACAAATGGAGGCCCACATCCTTCTTCCTTACAAATAGTATTGGAGCACCCCAAGGTGATACATTAGGGGTAATAAAACCCTTACTCGTCAATTCTCCTAACTAGACCTTCAATTCCTGCAATTCATCAGGCGCCATTCGTTAAGGAGGGATCGAAATGGGTTGTGTCCCTGAAATCACCTCAATAATGAAATCGATTTCCCACTTAGGAGGCAAGCCAGGTAAATCCTTAGGAAACATATCAAAAAAATCTCTGACAGTAGGAATCTCATCAATACTCGCCCGTGAAGATCCCTCATTTAAGGTTGTTAAACCGGTTAGAATATCAATCTCATTCTGAGTCACCATTCTACCTTGGGTTCTCGATCTATTAGAGGCACTACCCTAAAAGATAATAAAAAAGTTGCCCTAGTATCTAAAACACCACCCTTTTGAGGAAACAATCGACATGTGCATTGTAAGCAGCTAACCAATCTATCCTAAGTATGGCCTCAAACTCTAAGAACTCTAACACTCGAAGGTCGATAATGATCTCCAAATCTCCTAGTCTCAACACACAACCATCACAAATCAGGATAGGGTAAATGCGCTCCCCAGCTATTGTACTCAACATGAGCTAGGAGGGTGACCTAAGAGGTTTAAGTTCTAATCTATCTACGACATGTACAAAGATGAATGATAAGGTAGAACCAGTATCAACCAATACATGTACGATAGAATTTGAATTAGAAATGATACCTTCTACTAGAGTCGTGGTAGCTTCCAAATTAGGTTGTGTGATGGCCTGTGCTCTCCCTCGAGTAATAGTAGTGGTGGGTGCACGGGAAGCTGAAACAAGCATAGGGCAGTGATATCGTTTGTGGCCTGGCTGACCACACTGATAACATATAATCTGACACCCCTAATCAGCCTGATAGATTTGGTCCGACCCATAACTTCTTTGTCCTAAATCTTAGCCTCTGCTTTGACATCTACCTCGAGCCTCAGACTGAATCAGTGGTTGTCCCACCAACTAATACGTTTGAACTAAGGTGGCGACAATTAGGACTACGGAAGATGGCTAACTCTACTCCCCTCTAGACTATCCCCACGGGTATTTCCTTTTTTTTGGGTATCTACCTACTCAGGGTCCACCACAATAATTACCCTCAGTCAATGTCTGAGACTGTAACTGCGATTGTGTTTGTACAGTGGTAGCCTATACAATCTGGACCATCGTGCTCTCATCTTTCCCATCAATCTTGAACTATAGTGTTTGCCTCTGAATGGTCTCAAGAGTGGCCCTGTCAATGTCGATGTCACTTGCTTGATATTAGCCCTCAGCCCTTGACGGAAGAATCCTGCTCTCTCCCTCGGGTTACCCACTAACTCAAGTGCATAAGCCTCCAGTTAGAGGAATCTGTGGCTATACTCCCTCATCTACATGTGTTCCTATTGTAGGGTCAAAAACTCCACCTTTCTACACTCCCTCGTTTTCTCTAGAACATAAGCGCTCAAAAATAATTCTTGAAAATGGGCCCATGAAGTGATCTGCCCTTCTATAGTCCGGGTGGCCTTCTACCAGATCATGGCCTCATCTTCGAGCATGTGCAACGCAAAAAGTACTTGGTTTTCTTCAGACAACTTCAATGTTTCAGCGTTCTTTTCAATATTGTGAAGCCAGTTCTCTACTGCGTCCAAACTCAAACCCCCATGGAATTCCTTGGTTCTCAAATCCAGAAACCTTTTCAGGAGGTGATCATGAGTAGCTTCATCTCCCTGTCTCACTAGGGCTACCTCTACTCGGTCTGTAGCTCTCTCAAGTACATCTGGTGCAGGAGGTGCTACTAGCTCAACCCTCTATCTCTTGGCCTCAATCCTATTTCATCTCTCTCTCAAGAAGGTTGTCTGGGCCTAAGTAGGCTTAGTAGACACCCTACTCATAGCCTTGATCCTTTGTATGAGATCCAACTTGGGTTGAATCAGAGGTGGTGATGGTGGCACCGGCTATGGGATCCTATATGGTCTTCCACGTCGAGGAGGCATCGTGGTCTGCATAAAACATTAAACTTCCATCATTTTTTCAAATTAAGTAGACCACAACTTTAAGTGATTATAACAAAGGATAAGTACACGTTAAGGTAGCTATCTCTAAGTAATAATCTCATCCCTAAGGTTCAAATTCTAAGTCTTAAAACTCATTAACTCCCAATGACAGTCAAATCTTTCTCATGATATAGCCAATCTCAATCAATCAGAAGTTAGAAAATTTTCGTCCATAATTTTGTTATGCTACTCAAAGTCATTTTCTAAGGTTTTTCTAACTTCCACGTTTACTCTAAGGTTCCCTAGGTTAACAACAGTTGTTATTCTTAAATTAGGAAACCTTGTCTTTGATACCAACATTGACAGGACCCCTTCCCTAAGGAGAAAGACAAATTGACCGACACAGTGTTTTGACAAACGCATTCCCAAAATAAGCTCGCCCAAAACACTGTTAAGCCCTTTCACAACACCATATATAACATTATCAAAGTAATCATAAGAAATGCGAAAACAACTAGAACAAATAATTACAGTAATTTTTTTTTAGGTTAAACAAAAGTTAACTATATATACAGTCTTCTAAATATAGCAGTACCGAAAATGTCTATATCTACAATATTTTCTTTACTTCCTATACGTCATACTAACTCTCAAATCAGTAAACTACATGAAAAAACCTACCCAAAATAAACAAGGTGCACTTTATGCAAAGTGACGACCCATAGTTTTGATACACAATTAATGGGTACGATATATGTATTTTTTTGAAATTTTTAATAAAATACATGAATTTTTTTAATTTTCTGCTATTTTTAATCGTTTATTGAAGAAAATTTGAATAATTAAAAAAATATAATTTTGAGGAGAGAATACAATAAATTATAAGGGAAATGAAATTTTTGGAGAAAATATAATTTTGAGGAGAATTATTGAATTTTTGGAGTGATTATTGAATTTTTGGTGTACTTAATGAATTTTTTGGGAGAAAAATGCAAATTTTTGGTGGAATATTCAATTTTCAAAAAATAAATGTATTAATGATGATATAATTGTAGATTTTGAAAAGATTGATGAATCAAATGATGATAAAATAATAAAGGAGAAAAAATAAAAATTAAGTATATATATACAAAGGGGAAGAGAAATAAAGGATAAACAAGAAAAAAGAAAAAAAAATGGATTTTTGTTAGATTTGACGCACTGGCTGTGAGGCCCGTACAGGTTGAATCCAGTGCATGGGCCTCGCTAACCCATGTGGATTTGGGCCGCAAGCACGAGCCGAGCCCATGCCAGTTTTGGGCCGTGTCAAAAACCCTAGCACGTGGGCTAGCCCATGCCAGTCCACGAGCTTGGCTGGCCCACACGCCTCAGACTTCTTCTTCCTTCGATTTTTGTGTGATTTTCCATTGATTTTCAACGTTTTTCCACTAGAAAAACTAGCAAATCTCATGGTTTTGCGCATTCATTCAACCTCCTAAGCAAGCCAATACATGGTGACAATAAGGCACCTTGCATGGAAGCTCATGGGCCATGTGGATGGCCACGTGGCACTCCCATTTGCCATGCAAGGCCACCTCAACATGGTAAAAAACCTCCCCATTTGAGCAGAATTTCCATTTTCCAGTTTCTGCAACCTAACTTCCACAATCCATTTCTTCCTCATTTGGAGTTTATTTTCAGTGATTTAGGCCTCTTTGAAAAGCCCTTATTAGCCTCTACAATATTGCACAGGCTGTTGGTCAAATCCCACATTCGTTTGAGATTGAAACAACTACGAACAGGGCTATTCAACATTGTTAGAAACTCAAAAATGGACAAACTTGAGTTGATCTAATCTTTGAGGTGTTGGTTCCTAGGTTATTAGAGATCAGATCTTTAGGTAAAATGACTCTTTTGAATCCTTGTTACGTGTACTACAATCTCTGATTGATAGGAAATGAAAACTGAAATGTTAAATATGTCTTAGAGAGTGTTAAAATTGCCTTGTTGATTAACTGTTACAACAGTTTTAGCAGAAAAGTGTTCTTGGAGCAAATTTGAGACCCCCCTTTTGCAGTGGCTGAGAACGTTCATTGTGGCCGAAAGTTAGACTGATTTGAACCTCACACTTGGGGCTACCAAAAGGTATAAATTTCAAAACAAAAGCATCTGTGATTTTGGTTTCCTATGCTTGCAGATGTACCCTGTTAGTTAGACGTTCTGGGACTTAGAAAATTTTTGAAAATCTTTATGCATGCTATGTTTTAAAATTTGTATTTGAGAGTGATTATGACTATAATTGCTTGTTATTCTAGATAGAACTTAATTAATTAGAATTCTAGGATCTAAAAACTTACAAAATTAGTTAGGAATAGCCTCAGATTAATGTTGAAATAGGAGTAGATAAACACATAAAAGATGATAGAAAAACATGAACCCAGAAAATTCATGTGACCTTACTGAGAATTCGAGGCACTGGTGACTGACAAAAAGTAGGTATTTTGAGCTAAAATTTGGTGAGAGGTCGCTAGACATATCAAGATTATGTGTACCAAATTTTTCCTCAATCTAAATTGGGTAAGGGGTCAATTGATGCACCAATTGACTGTCTGTCAAGTAGAATATGGGATTTCACGGTCCCTGTTAACACACTTAGAAACTATAGCAAATAGTGTCCAAAAATCAGAATCTAAAATTTTGGTGAATGTTTAAGAAGTGTAGATGAAATCTATAAAGTTTTGCCCGAATCTGACTTACAAATTGATCGCGAAAAAATTGACAAATTCACTGCGTAAAGAGAGCAAAAAGCTTGAATTTGGGCTAAGTTTTGGAGATTTTGACCTAAATGGCCCAATTTTGACCTAATTTGATTGACCAAGGATGACCAAAATTGATCATGTTAACCAATTTTGACTAGGTTTGACCAGTTGACCAAGTTTGACCGAATTTGACTGAATTAAATTTGGGTCGATCGAGATCAAGTAGTGACAATAGAATGAGGGACTAAGCCACATCTTAAAAAGAACTAAAATTGAATTTAAATAATGTAGATTCGAGTGAGCACTACAAGACTGGGCCAGTTGTCGACAGGACATCGATGCATGAGACCTGAGGTGAGTAGTTTGATTTAAGTGTTTTTTGTAACTTGTGTTCCTTGCATCAAACTTGTGTAATATGACATAGTTTAAATGGTTTCATGAGATTGAAATATATTTGATTGATTTTGAAATGTGATGTACACGGGTAATGAAACCATAAGCTCGAGGGCCGAGCATCGAGATTAGGGTACATGATGTGATTAAGATTAGAATCAAGGGTCGAGCGTTGGGGTTAGGGCATATGATCAGTGCGCCTAACCTCAGAACCCACTCGAGTCACAATAAGTGAGGGCTGAGCGTCGAGGTTAAGGTATTCAATAAGTATGCCTAGCTCGCGACCCGCTCGAGTGGACAGTATGCCTGACTCAGGACTTGCTCGAGCGATGACCATAGGTTAGGTTTGCTGATTTAACCATACCCTAGATACAACTTTTCACTGGCATGTATTTGAGATGTTTTCTGTAACTGTTACACTGTTCATAACTGTTTTTATATTATGCCATGCATTCAAATATTACATCATTTTTCCTGTTCATGCATACATGCACTGTTTTGGAATGTTGGTTATGGGTGACATGCTGGTCTTACTACTCACTGAGCCACGCTGATTTTAGGCTCACTATTCTACTAATATTTCA
>JAJIYU010011509.1:0-15264 GCA_030144865.1 Tinospora cordifolia
AATTTCAGTTATTTCTTATACTATTGCCTTATTAAATTCTTAATTTTAAGTTATGTGCGGTTAAATACGATCAAAGCATGAAATGACTGAAATAGAAAGTCAAGTGTGCGTTGCTTGTAATGTAACACCGGCCCGGCCCGCCGTTCGGTTTAGTCCACTGTCAAGAAAAATGGTGGATACGTCCAATGCTTAATGATACGGGGGTTGGGATGTTACAAGATTACTCAAGAACTGAGCGGATTGCCAATAAGGAGGCTAGAGAGAGTCAAGAGGGACTAGTATACTCTTGATTTGGGATGAAAACAATGAGAACACTAGGGGTCCTTTATATAGAGTTTAAAATGGTATAGAATGGTAAGTTTGTGGTGTTCTCCTTGTAGGAAACTTGCCAATTCTTCAAAATTTCGTGCCCCCCAAACATAGGAGAATAACAAGTGTATTTGGATAATTTTTTTGGAATTTGGAAACCAAATTTTTGGATTTTTAAAATTTTTTTTCAGATTTTAATCATATTTTTCATTGTTTTGCTGTTATTTTCTCGTTTTAATTGGAACATTATAACCTGAATCGCTGGATTTCCTTGAGCGCATCAACGTTTCGCGATCAACCAAAAAACGTCTCAGATCTGGACTGTTGGATCTTCCTCGAGCGTAGCACACGATTCGCGATCAACAAAGCGCCTCGAATTTGCACCGTCGGATGAGCCTCGATCGTGGTGTGCGAATCTTCATTCATGCGGCTTTGATTTGGACGTTCGGACAACCTCGAGTGCAGCAATAGTTCACAATCGATCGAAAACATCTCAAATCCGAACCATCAGATCATCCTCGAGGGTAGCACAGTTTGCGATCAACTAACGCGACTTTGATCTGGATGTTTGGATCGTCCTCGAGCGCAGCACGTTCACGATCAACGAATGCGCCTGCGTCATGGGCTGTTAGGTCTGATGGATTGGTCGTGGGCAGTTGGATCTTGATGATTCGGTGCATCCGGGCGCTGGTTTGGTTTTGATCTCGTTCGTTGGATCGGGCAGATTGATTGTGGACCGTTGGATCTCGGTGATTCGGTGCTCTTGAGCATTTGGTGTGGGGTTGATCTTGACCGTGGGATCTTAGATCGTGCGGATTACACGTTTCTGGCCGTTGGATGCAGTTTCTATTACCAAAATTACCTTCTAAGGTTGTTATTATCCGAAATTTGCTAATTATACACTTTCTAATTGATGTAAACATGGTTTATTGCACATGTCCTATTTTATTGACTTGCTACTATTTTTCCCTTTATTTCTTTAATATTGTATTTATTTTATATTTTTTATTTCTTTAATATTTTTAATGCCAACAATTTAATAATCTACACCTTCATTTCTTCATTTTCATATATTTTCATTTATATATTCATTTCATTATTTATGTAATTATAAATTGATACTTATATAATGTTATACTTATTTTAGATAAAAATAAGCAGATTACATTTTTATTCAATTATGTAAAATTTTTTATATACATATTCCTATAATATATAGTATTTAACACTCATTATACTAAAATACATATTATTCACACACATATTAACCTATATATATATGTACTTTATTTCTATTCTTTTTTTCTTAATAAATGAAAGCGACTGTTTAAATTTCATAATTAATTCTACTTAATTTGACATTTTCATTTAAATATCAAATTAAGGCTTCATTTGCATACCCATAATTTGTACCCAAAAGTTTCTTAAAATCTTCAAAGTTGATTCACTTTACGTATTTCATTTAATTTCATTAAACTTATTTATCTTTAATTCTTTTACAAAATTTTGGGTTATTACACATAGTGACCCTTTACATGTGTACAAAATGATCAACCTCTAATCAAAGGATAAAAAAAAAAACAAAGACAGAATCGTGAGAGAGTCAGGCTATCACTACGCCTTTCCCTTTGTTAGCCGCTGTAGAACTTGAAATAATGATAGAGTAGTGAGCCTATAATCAACGTGGCTAAGTGACTAGGAAGTTCAGCATGTCATCCATAACTAATATTCCAAAAACAATGCATGTATGTATGAGCAGTAAAGATAATATGACATTCGAAAGCATGTCATAGTATAAAAACAGTTATAAACATTGCAACAGTTTCAAAAACTATATTAAATCAATGCCAGTTAAAAACATATCCAGGTTAGGTTAACTCAACAAACCCAACCTGTGGTCATCGCTCGAGCGGGTCGTAAGTCAGGCGTACTGGCCACTTGAGCAAGTCATAAGCTAGGCGTACTACTCGAATACCCTAAACCAGCGTTCGGTCCTCAAGTGTCATCACTCGAGCGGGTCGGAAGCTAGGCACGTTAATCATACGCCCTAACCCCCGCACTTGGACCTCGAGTCTCATCTTATCATGTACCCTTACCCTGCACTCGGACCTCGAGCCTTTGGTCTCACTATCCATGTACATCTACATATCTCAAATCAATCAGATGTATCTAAATCTTGTGAAACCATTTAAACTATGTCATTTCAAACAAGTTTTATGAAAAGAATAAAAGTCACAGAAAACACTTGAATTGAACTACTCACATCGGGTCCTGCACACCGATGTCCCCTCGACAACCAACCCAGTCCTGCAGTACTCTCTCGAATATGCATCAATTAAACTCAATATCCGTTCTATCCATACAGTGGCCTAATCTCTAATTTCACTGTCCCTGCTTAGTTTCGATCGACCCAAACCATTTCGGTCAATCTGTCAAACTCGGTCAACCTGGTCAATGTGGTCATCCTAGTCACATGGTTGTCAATTTGTGCCCAAATCGGGTCAAAATGGGCCAATTGAGTCAAAATTGGTTCAAAATCCCAAGTCCCAAAACTCATTCAAAACAACAAGTAACCCTAATCATATTTGCTCTCAAACATTACTCCAACACATGGCGTGTATAAGAATGTTTCTGAAAATTTTTCTAAGTCCATAATACCTAGCTAACAAGGCATGTTTCCAAGCATACAAAATCCAAATCATAGAGGCTTTTGATTTGAGGATTTTACAATTTTGTAGTCCCAAGTATGTGATTCGAAAAGCCTCTGGTCTTGGTCCAATCGGACACCTCTAAGGACTCCAAGTACTGCCTTCAATCTGGTCTTAGAGTTAGTTTTTCTGCAGAAATTGTTAAAATAGTTAGTCAGATATCTACTTCATGGCCTTATAAAACAAGTTTGAGGCTTGAGTATTTGATTCCCACCACTTGGACACGAAAGTACATGAAATAAGGAAAAAGAAGAGGGATTTTACCTCCAGAATGGACTTGAAATGGCTTGGGAACCCAAGCTCCAAAGATTGATTCAACACAGGTTTTTTCTGGTTTTCTGGGTTTGAAACTTATGAACAACCCCTTTTCTTGGTGGTTTCTGCTTGAGATGGCTCTAGGATTGGGAAAAATACTTGCAGGACTCTGTAGAGGGTAGTATAAGCTTCAAAACAAGCTATAACTCAGAGGATTTGGTTAAGAAACAAATGAGAATCAAGTTCATGAAGGTGGCTACAAAAATCTGGAAGTTCTGGAAATTCAGCTCAAGTGTGATTCTTTTGTTGCATGGGGGTGTGTTTGCATGGCAAATTGGGGTGACATGTGGCCATTTAGGTGGTTCTTAAGCTCTCATGTTGGATGCCCAGTTGGCAATATTCTTTGGTTATATTTGAGGCTATGAGTTGATGGTTCAAACCATGATCTCCCATGGTTTTGCAATTGGGAAATGCACCAAAAATCCAGAAATTTCAGTAAAAAATCAGCTCCATCGCACAAAAAGACAAGGAAAATAGGGGCTAGCCCCTTTGGGGCGTGTGGGCCGGCCAAACCGGTTGGGCCAGCTCGTACGCCAAGCCCGAGCCCGCATGAGTTCCCAGCCCGTGCGGGCCACACTTTGGCCCACTGGGGGCCTGGGTCCTAGGCCCCCAATGCCCTCTTTTTTTGTTTTTATATTTATTTATTTATTTATTTTCTTTTGCCAATCACACACACACACACACACATATATATATCCGAAAATTTGCATTTTGTTTCTGAAATCATTAAAAATTATTATTTCACCCTCTCTCATCAAAATCTCTAATTATACATCATTTTCTCATTTATTCCATTATTTACTCCTAAAAATTGAATAATTCATCAAAAATTTCATGAATTACACAAAAAAATTCTATAATTATTCAAAAAATTCAACAATTAATCCCAAAAATTATTTTTCTTAAAAATCAAAATTTTCTTATAATTCCATATATTTTCTTCTCAAACTCACATTTTTTTTTTCATTATTTCAATTTTCTCCAATAAATAATTCAAAATTGAGAAAATTGAGGACAATTCATGTATTTCATTTAAAATTTTTGAAAATACATATATCGAACCCGAAAATTTTGTACATCAAAACATGGGTCGTCCCAGCCTCCCCTCCTTACAACAAATTTTGTCCTCGAAATTTACAGTAATACAGATATACATGTCAAGGAGCAATAGTCATCAGCTGAGGGTAGTGGCGGATCAAAAAATTCTCAGTCTCCCACGTATCCTGCTTAACACCATGGAACTGCCAGCACACTCGTACCATCAGTATCTCCTTGTTGCGCAACCTCTTCGCAGCTTGATCTATGATGGCCATAGGCATCTCATCAAATTTGTAGTCCTCTCGCAGCTCAGTATGTCTCCAATCGATAATGTGCGAGGGATCAAGGTGATATTTCCTCAATATAGAAATATGAAATACATTATGCACACCCGATAGCTATGGCGGTAACGCTAGCCTATAGGCAATGGGGCCTATCATCTCAAGGATCTCAAAAGGTCCAATATATCTCGGTGTGAGCTTCCCTAAAATCCTGAATCGTGTTTGCCCCTTGCGAGGCGAAATGCGGAGAAGGACATGGTCGCCAATATCAAACTCAAGGACCCTTCTTTGATTATCTTTATATCTCTTCTGTCGGTCCTTAGCGACCTTCATATTCTGCCTAATCCTTTGTATCTTCTTATCCTATTCCTGTATGAAGGCAGGGCCTAAGACTGCTCTATCACCTGTCTCGGCCCAGCAGGCGGGGGACTTGCATGGTCGACTATATAACGCCTTAAAGGGCGCCATCCCAATACTCGACTGGTAGTTGTTATTATAAGCAAACTCGCATAGAGCTAAGTGATCCTCCCAGCTACCACCAAAATCCAAAACACAAGACCGCAGCATATCCTCAAGGATCTAGATCACACACTCAGACTAGCCATCAGTCTGTGGATAAAATGTTGTACTAAGGCTCACCCTCGTCCCCAACTGAGTTTGTAATGTCTGCCAAAATCGAGACGTGAACCTTGCGTCTCTGTCAGACACAATGGATAGGGGAAGCCTGTGGAGCCTCATAATCTCCCTAATATAGAGTCGGCTCAATTGCTCCACTGAATCCTAAGTATGCATAGGGAGAAAGTGGGTAGACTTTGTCAAACGATCCACAACTACCCAAATAGCATCGTGTCTCTGCTATGTATGGGGTAGTCCTGTAACGAAGTCAATAGTGATGTGCTCTTACTTCCACTCCAGTATAGACAAGAGTGTAAAAAATCCACTGGGTCTCTGGTGCTCAGCCTTGACCTGTTGGCACGTATCACATCTCTGAATGAAGACTACTATGTCTCGTTTCATCTCAGGCCACCAATATGTTCATTTAGCATCTTGGTACATCTTATTGGCGCCTGAATGAACCGCATATCTCGATTGGTGTAGCTCTTCGAGCACACTGCGCCTCAAACTAACATCGTCTGGTACCCATAGCCGTCCCCTGAACTTCAGTGCACCCTATGAATCCAGTGACCACTCTCCTCGAGAAGCGTCATCTGCCCAAGCCCTAAACATGTCATAGTTGGTATCACGAGGTTGCCCCTCCGTGATCTCCTAAATCTAAACTGGCTGGGTTGTAATCTGTGCACTGACTCTCGTCTCAGTAGATAACTCATGGATACTCATAATCGAGGCAAAGTCAAGCATCATCCACTCATGGGCTACATGTCTCATCATGTATGCAGTCTCGACCCGTTTCCTACTCAAAGCATCAGCCACTATATTAGTCTTCCCCAGGTGGTACTCAATAGAAAAATCATAATATTTTAGCAGCTCCATCCATCATCTCTGTTTTATATTCAGATCCTTCTGTGAGAACAGATACCTGAGGCTCTTGTGATCCAAATAGAGCGTGAAACGCTCGCTATAGAGGCAGTGCCACCAAATCTTAAGTGCGAATACCATTGCTGCCAGCTCTAAATCATGGATAGGGTAGTTCCTCTCATGATCCTTCAACTATCGAGAGGCAAAAGCTACTACCTTGTCATCCTGCATCAATACACCGCCCAAGCTTATCTGTGATGCATTAGTATATATGGTCAGCTCTTGGCCGGGCTTTGGCAACACTAGTATTGGAGTCGATGCCAATCTCTGCTTAAGCTCAAGAAAGGCTTCCTCGCACCTATTAGTCCATACAAAAGGAGTATCCTTCTTGGTTAGCTTTGTCATCGGAGCTACAATCCTCGAGAAGTTCTGGACGAAACGGCAATAATAGCCTGCTAAACCCAAGAAGCTACAGATCTCCGTCACTGTGGTAGGCCTCGACCAACTGATAACTGCCTCAACCTTAGAGAGATCACAGAGATACCCTCAGCTCTAACTATGTGACCCAAAAATCGAACCTCTAGTAGCCAAAACTCACACTTGCTGGACTTAGCATAAAATCTATGCTCTCTCAAAGTCTGTAGTGCAATCCTCAAGTGTTCGGCATCCTCCTCATGGGATCTCGAATAAATCAAGATGTCATCGATGAAGATAATCACAAAAGTGTCGAGGTATGGCTGGAACACCCTCTGCATAAGGTCCATAAATATGGCTGGGGAATTAGTCACATCGAACGTCATGATCAAGAACTCATAGTGCCCATATTTGGTGCGGAATGCAGTCTTCGACACATCTTCCTCCCTGACTCTCAACTGATGGTACCCAGATCTCAGATCGATCTTCGAAAATACCTTGGTACCTCTAAGCTGGTCAAATAAGTCATCGATAAGTGGGAGGGGATACTTATTCTTGATCGTCACCTTGTTCAGTTGCTGGTAGTTAATGGTAGAGACTCCCATCCTTCTTCTTAACAAACAATAGTGGAGCAACCCAAGGTGACACACTAGGAGAGATGAAACCCTTACTCAACAACTCCTCCAACTGGACCTTCAACTTCTATAACTCCTTAGGCGCCATGCCGTAAGGAGGAGTCGATATAGGTCGTGTCCCTGGAATGATCTCGATAATAAAGTCGATCTCCCGCTTAGGGGGCAAGCTGGGTAGATTCTCAGGGAACACGTTAGGGAAATCTCTGACAATGGGGATCTCATCAATAGATGGTCGTGTAGGTGCCTCATCTATGGTCTTCAAACCTACTAGAGTATCAATCTCATGCTGTATCACCAATCGACCCTGGGTACTTTGCCTGTCAGAAGCTCTACCCCGGAAGACGATAGGGGGTTGGCTTGGAATCTAAAACACAACCCTCTTGGCAAAGCACTCAACATATGCGTGGTATGCAGCCAGCCTGTCGATACCGAGTACGACATTGAACTCAAGAAACTCCAATACTCGAAGGTCTACTATAGTCTCAAAATTTCCTAACTTAAGCACACACCTCTCACAGATCATGTTGGGGTAGATGCGCTCCCCAGCGGTAGTACTCAACATCAATCAACTAGAAGCCCTAACTGGTCTAAGTCTTAGTCTATCCATAGCACATCCAGAAATGAAGGACAAAGTAGAGCCAACATCAATCAATATATAAACAAATGAATCACAGAGCGAGACGGTACCTTCCACCAATGTCCTCATTGAATTCGAGTCAGGCTGGGTGACGGCCTATGCTCTATTTCTGATAACCGGAGCAGATGAACTAGGACCACCAATAAGAGTTGGACACTCAACCTTCTTGTGTCCAACATGTCCACATTGATAGCACATAAGTGGTAGCCTCTGTCCTCCCTAATAGCTCTGACTCTGCCCACGGCTTCTACCGCGACCTCTACTCTGGCCCCCTGAAAATGTGCTCTGCTGCGCTATCGATGGCTGTGACTGGATAGGAGTAGCTGCAAGAGTGACTGCTGTCGAAACGGCCTGACTAGGGGTAGTGCTCAACTCTATCTCATAATACTTCCTCTTCCTCTACCTCTGCTGATGACCATGACCCTGATAATTTTTGGGCCCACCTTTGTGTGATGGCTGAATCTGAGACCTGACCTGCTGTTGTGGCTGTGGGCTACCGCTCGATACTAAAGAAACCTCAAGTTGCTCATCTAGCCCGGTTATCTCGTACCGTAAGGCCTCTTTCTGTACCTCCTCTAAAGTCTAGGCCTTGGATATAGAAATCGCCTATCTAATAGTGACCCTCAGCCCCTGTTGATAGAATTCGGCCTTCTCGCTCTGCTCAGCTATCAACCCCCCAGGAAAAGCCTCTAGTTGTAGGAATCGATGTGTGTACTTTCTAACAGTCATGGTCCCCTATCGCAGGCTCAAAAACTCCACCTTCTTATGTTTCTTCTCAGTCTCGGGAACGTAAGCCTTTAGGAATAACACCCTGAATTTGGCCCAAGTAGCGATCTGACCCTCTATACTCCTCATGGATTGCCACCATCTAGCAGCCTCACCCTCTAACATATGTGTCGAGAAGAGAACCTGATCTGGCTCAGATAGTTGTAGAGTCTCAGCAATCTTCTCCATGTTGAGCAACTAGTCCTCGACTATCTCCAAGCTAATGCCACCCCTAAATGTCGTAGGGCATAGGTCCATGAAACTCTTGAGGAGCCAGGTATGGGCTCTGTCATCTCTCTGTTTGTCCTAGGCCAGGGTTACGGGTGCTACTACTGGTCCGACTGGTGGCTCAGCAGCCAGTTCCATAGGTGGAGCAGGCTGTGTTGCTAGCTCGACTCTCTGCCTATCAGCTTCCAGTCGATCTAGTCTTGGCATCAGTAAGGCTGTCTAGGCTTGAGGAACCTCATTAGAGGCCCTAATAACTGCTTCGAGTCTTTGTATATAGTCTAACTCAGGCCGAGTAGGAGGGGTGGTGGTGGTGTCGGCTCTCTAGGCTCATGTGGTGGTCTGCCTCGCCTAGGTGGTGCTGTACCTCACCGAGGCGGCATATCTATCTGCAGTTTGAATTGGTTATGTTCAAATACATTATAAGATTGATAGTCCTCTCTTCTTTATTCGAGGACTCGTTTACTTTCGCAATCATTTTGATATCGTCTAGGTTCTTCACTTATTTGTGTTTCAGTTCTTTTGAACCTAGGGCTCTGATACCAAGTCTTGTCAAACCCCCTTCTCTAAGCCAAAGGCGGCCCAACCGGCACAGTGGCCTGACGAACCCTCTCACCGAGACGAGTTCGTCCGACCATTGTCAAGCCCTTTCCAAATCTCATACAATCAGACGATATTAGAATAACTGGAACACTTAGAAGCAAAAGTAAGCAACATAAAAGCGAAAGCATTTCATTAAACATTTGTCTTGTCCAAAATACATCCCCAACCATCGAGACTTTCAATTTGGACTTTACTACAAGGCGGGCCGGGCCGGTGTTACTTTACAAGTTATACATACTTGTCTTTCTATTTCACTCATTTTATGCCTTAATTGTATTTGACAGTACATCACTTAAATTTAAGAATTTAATAAGGCAATAATATTAGAAATGAATGAAATTCATAAACTAAATTAATTTAAATAAAATTGAGTACATAATTTGATCTTGAAGAAAAATTATTACAGTGGAAGATTCGAAACTTGGGCAACATGCCCTTACATAGAAATTAGAAACTTTCAAAAAGAACCTAACTAATATTCATAGTTTTCATGTAATTTAATTACCTAAAAAATAGAAGGAAGGGGTGGGCACATAGCCCAGTGGATCTTTCTAAACATTTAAATCATTATTTCAATTCAAATAAACCAAACATATCAAAAACTTTTGTACATTAGTCAATTCAAACAAATTTCTTGTTTATGGTTGACATTAAGACTGAAAGAGTTTAATCTCGGTGTTCCACATTTTTGGGAGAGAGAATCACTGTTGGAAACTCAAACCCCAATATCTATGTAGTGGGATCACTCTTGAAAATCCAGTTCAAAATCATCAATGGTAAGCTAACAAGCCAGATCGGGGGTGGAACACACACGATGACACTATGCAGTCCATCATCACGCTGGTACGTGGTTTGGATCATTATTTAATCTTTTCTTAGTGATAAAACACATAATATCGGATTAAACCATCAATATAACATATACATAACATGAATCATTAAATATTTATTCATGGCACAATTCATGCATATCATGCATCATTATTCTTGATTTCTAAACGTGGATAACATGTATATTCATGGCACATCAAATAAATAAAGCATGTATATTTAAAACATATATTCAATCATTCAACTTCAAAACATCATCACACGTGCAAGACTTATTCAAATTAAAATAAAGAAGTAAAAGTTAGAAATCACTTCCACCTTAAATAAATCTCCTCTGCACACTTCTAAAATCTGACAGAGTTTCGTTACTTCAAAGCTTCTAAACATTCAAGAACTCTTAAAAACACTCAAGAACACTCAAGAACACACAAGAATATTCAAGAACAGCTCAAGATTATTCAGAATTGAGGGGATTGCCATGAAGGAGGCCAGAGAGAGTTAAGAGGGACTAGTATGCTCTTGATTTGGGATGAAAACAATGAGAACACTGTCCTTTATATAGAGTTTAAAATGGCATAGAATGGTAAGTTTGTGGTATTCTCCTTGTAATAAACTTGCCAATTCTTCAAAATTTTGTGCCCTCCCAAGCATAGGAGAATAGCAAGTGTATTTGGATATTTTTTTTTAGAATTTAGAAACCAAATTTTCATATTTTTAGAAATTTTTTGGATTTTAATCGGATTTTTCATGATTTTGCTGTTATTTTCTCATTTTAATCGGAGCATTATAACCTGGATCGTTGGATTTCTTTGAGCGCATCAACGTTTCATGATCAACCAAAAAACGTCTCAGATCCGGACCGTTGGATCTTCCTCTAGCGTAGCACACGATTTGCGATCAATAAAGCGCCTCAAATCTAGACCGTCGGATGAACCTCGATCGTGGTGTGCAGATCTTTGTTCGTGCGACTTTGATCTGGACACTCGGATCAACCTTGAGTGCAGCAACGGTTCACGATCGATCGAAAACGTTTCAAATCCGGACCATCACATCGTCCTCGAGGGCAGCGCAGTTTGCAATCAACTAACGCGGCTTTGATCAAGACTCTTGGATCGCCCTTGAGCGCAACACATTCTTGATCAACGAATGCGCCTGCGTCGTGAGCCGTTGGATCTGATGGATTGATCGTAGGCCATTGGATCTTGATGATTCGGTGCATCCGGGCGCTGGTCGGTCATTGGATCGAGTAGATTAATTGTGGACCGTTGGATCTCGGTGATTCGGTGCTCCTGAGCGTTTGGTGCGGGCTTGATCTTGACCGTGGGATCTTAGATTGTGTGGATTACACATTTTTGGCCGTTAGATGCAGTTTCTATTACCAAAATTACCTTCTAAGGTTGCTATTATCCGAAATTTGCTAATTATACACTTTCTAATTGATGTAAACATGGTTTATTGCACATGTCCTTCTATTTTATTGACTTGCTACTATTTTCCCATTTATTTCTTTAATATTGTATTTATTTTATATTTTTCTATTTTTTTTAAATTTTAATGTCAACAATTTAATAATCTACATTTTTCATTACTTCATTTTCATATATTTTCATTTATATATTCATTTCATTTTTTATGTAATTATAAATTGATACTTATATAATGTTATACTTATTTTAGATAAATATAAGCATACTACATTTTTATTCAGTTATGTAAATTTTTCTATATACATATTCCTATAATATATAGTATTTAACACTCATTATACTAAAACACATATTATTTACACACATGTTAACCTATATATATATATATACTTTATTTCTATTTTTTTCTTAAGAAATGAAAGCAACTCTTTAAATTTCATAATTAATTCTACTTAATTGACATTTTCATTTAAATATCAAATTAAGGCTTCATTCACCTACCCATAATTTGTACCCCAAAGTTTCTTAAAATCTTCAAAGTTGATTCACTTTACATATTTTATTTAATTTCATTAAACTTATTTATCTTTAATTATTTGACAAAATTTTGAGTTATTACACATAGTGACCCTTTACATATGTACAGAATGACCAACCTCTAATCAAAGGATAAAAAACACAAAGACAGAATTGTGAGGGAATCAGACGATTACTACGCCTTTCCCTTTGTCAGCTGCTGTAGAAACTGAAATGATGATAGAGTAGTGAACCTATAATCAACATGGCTTAGTGAGTAGGAAGTTCAGCATGTCATCCATAACCAATATTCTAAAAAAAATGTATGTACGCATGAGCAGTAAGGATAATATGGCATTTAAAAGCATGGCATAGTATAAAAACAGTTATAAACATTGCAACAGTTTCAAAAAACATATTAAATTAATGCTAGTTAAAAACATATCCAGGATAGGTTAAGTCAACAAAACCCAATTTATGGTCATCGATCGAGCGGGTCGTAAGTTAGGCGTACTAGCCACTTGAGCGGGTCGTAAGTTAGGCGTACTCCTCAAATACCCTAACCCCGCGTTCAGTCCTCAAGTGCCATCACTCGAGCGGGTCGAAAGCTAGGCGCGTTAATCATACGCCCTAACCCTGCATTCGGACCTCGAGTCTCATCTCATCATGTACCCTGACCCCACGCTCAGACCTCGAGCCTTTGGTCTCACTACCTGTGTACATCTATATATCTCAAATCAATCAGATGTATCTAAATCTTGTGAAACTATTTAAACCATGTCATTTCACACAAGTTTTATGAAAATAATAAAAGTCATAGAAAACAACTAAATCGAACTACTCACATCGAGTCCTGCGCACCGATGTCCCGTTGACAACCGGCCCAATCCCGCAGTATGCTCTCGAATCTGCATCAATCAAACTCAATCTCAGTTCTATCCATACAGTGGCCTAATCTCTAATCTCACTGTCCCTACTTAGTTTCGATCGACCCAAACCATTTCAGTCAATCTGTAAACTCGATCAACTCTGGTCGTTCTGGTCAATGTGGTCATCTTAGTCACTGTTGGTCAATTTGTGCCCAAATTGGGTCAAAATGGGCCAATTGATTCAAAATCCCAAGTCCCAACACTTAGTCACATTTTCAGCTTAAGGCCCTAATTGCGCAACAAGTTTCCTAATTTTGCTGCGGGCAATCCGTACCTCGAATTTGTATCAAATTTTTCAGATCTGTTCTAGACTCCTCGAGTCTTCCCCAAAATTTTAAATCATAAATTTAGGACCTCATTGGTTAGTGCCTTTGACTGAGATATCAGGAACTGTGTGTTCTCGAATCCTAAGTGACAGGTAGTGACAGTTTTCCTAATTTGACCCATTTATACATATCAGAATACTCTTAAATTTGGTAGGCATAATCTAGACATAATTAGTAACCTTTCCACCAAATTTCAGATCAATCCATTGAGGTTTGGCCATTTAATTCAATCTTAGAATTTTCAGTTGGATCACAGGAACTTCTGGGTTTACATTCTCTAGCAGTAAATTTTCCAAATTTCCTGTGATCAATCCAACTGTTGAATTTCGGTAAAAATTTCCACATTTGATCTATTTTGTCTAGGCTTTCACCAGAATTTTATTTCATGATTTTCGGACATCATGTACTAGGGTTTCTAGGTGTAATAATGGAGACTATAAAAATCCCGTTTACCTTGTGACAGACAGTCACTTAGTGAATTAACTAACCTACTTCCCAATTTTAGAATACCATGAAATTTGGAACACATACTATTAAAATATCGAGGGACGTCTCCACAAATTTCAGCTCATATTTCCTTGATTTGGTCATTTAACTAATCCCCCACTTTTCTGTTCATGTAACAGATTATTCTATGATCAAATCCCTTATGGTTTTTGAGTACCTATCAACTTTAATTTCCAACACTAATCTGAGGCGATTCCTTGTTGTTTTTGCAAGAGTTTAGACCCTAAAATCCTGATTAATTAAGTCTCACTCAAAACAGCAAGCAACCTTAATCATATTTGCTCTCAAACATTACTCTAAAACATGGTGTGTATAATAATGTTTCTGAAAATCTTTCTAAGTCCATAATACCTAACTAACAAGGCATGTTTCCAAGCATATAAAATCCAAATCACAGAGACTTTTGATTTTAGGATTTTACCCTTTTGTAGTCCCAAGTATGGGGTTCAAAATGTCTCTGGTCTTGGTCCAATTGGACACCTCTAAATACTCTAAGTACTGCCTTCAATCTGGTCTCAGAGTTAGTTTTCCTGTAGAAATTGTTAAAACAGTTAGTCATATAGCTACTTCATGGCCTTATAAAACAGGTTTGAGGCTTGAGTATTCAATTCCCACCACTTGGACACAAAAGTACACAAAATAAGAAAAAAAAGAGGGGTTTTATGTGATCACCCTAGGTCTTATAATGTGTCCACGTCAACATGAATTTTTTAAAATTCAAAATAAATATAAAAATGAGTGGGAACTTGTTTTTAATTATCATTATATGATATTTAATCAAGATAAAATTTATTAGAACATTCGGATAGCTAGAAACGTGCACGGAAAAGTGTTAAAAAACAAGCGACTTGCTGCCGACCGCGGTCCGTGAATGTGAAAACCCAGAAAAATGCAAACACACTATGGACCGCGGTTATTATAGGCTGACCGCGGTCAACAGTGGAAAAACTGCAGAAACGAGAACTTGGTCACATTGGTGACCGCGGTCCTTGAAGTGATGACTGCGGTCCATAAAGGGATGATCGCGGTCCATAAAGTGAAGACCGCGGTCCTTGAAGAAAAAACTGTTTGATGACCGAGGTCCGTCTGACGACGACCGCGGTCCGTGTGCGAGTTATATATTTGTTTCAGGAGCAGATTTGCTCATTTTGCACTGAAATTGCTTGGGATTCGGAGGAGGCGACTGGAGAGCAACTCAAAGGTGAGTTTTATGATTTTCTTTGAGTTTTCTTTAAGTTTTGAGCTAATTTAAGAACATCTATCAATAGTTAGTAGATCAAAGTGATGAAGATCCGTTTTTGAACTTACTATTGTGAGTTTAA